>MCJB01039707.1:48586-144575 GCA_002018475.1 Nicotiana obtusifolia | reverse complement strand
GGGCGGGGGACACATAACCTAAGTAAAATTATTTACATGTAAAATAAGGAAAATAACATTATAGAAGAGGAGGACTATTGTTTTTCGGTTTTACGTCTAATTGAACTTTATTTTACTCAGAAAAATTGTTCATTCAAGGAAGAATTTTAATCTTACTTTTATAAGATTATAAAGATGCATATACTAAAGTTAGATGATTTTAGCTTCAAATATTGATTATGAAAGTTCATACTACTACTACTACTTCATAGGAAACAAAACTCTTAAAATTTGCACGATGAGAAGAAATTTACGTGTAAAAAGAGAACTTTTGAGAGCATAAGTGTCCGACTAATTATCTGTACAAATATTAACTATACATTTAAGTTAATATAAATCAATTAAAGTATATTTTTTGATGTGTGAAATTTATGAGATTAATAGCATATAAAATACCACTTATTAGCCATTTTTTTTTTTGTGTGCATATTTCTAGTCTCTTTTTGGATATTTAAAATATTTTACACCTATCATATTTTCTTAAACTTTAATTTTTGAACTTACCATCCTGATTTTCTTTTTGGTATCCAACTAATAAATACTCAAAAGAGAAAATAAATCCATCAACAGAAGTTTAGTTATTTAATCTAAAAGGTAAGATGTACTCGCATGGAACAATATAGCATTAAACTTGGTCCTTCTTTTTATTTCATATGAATTTTTTTAATATTTTTGTAAAATAATAAAGCTTTTGTACAAAAATATAGATTGTGAAAAATAAAAGGATATCGAATAATAGCCAATCCATAAAATAAACAAAGAGCCATACTACTTTGGTAGGGTGCATAAGAATAATGCGGAATATGGTGTATTAATAATTAGTTATGGTTGCATTAGTTATGCATATTTCTTATCCATTGTTTGGTTTGATGTATTAACGCATTGTACAATTTCTAAAAGAATTATTTGTTTACAAAAATGCCCTCAAAACCAATTTATCACTGTATTTTTTTAGAAGAAACATATGTTAGGAATATTTTTATATGAAAAGGTTTATAAAAAATTATTTGATTTGTCAACTTATATTGTAGCATATAACTGAATATTTATTTTAAAAAATAAAATATGCTAAGTATTTATTTATTTACTAGGGATATAATTTTATTTCTCACTATTTGGATTATTTTAAACTTGCATTAATATAATAGCATATTTTAGGAGTGGTAAACGGGTGGGTCAGGTTGGATATGGTTCGGGTCGAAAACGGGCAATGAAAAACGGATAAATTATCCGACCCGACCCACATTTAATACGGATAAAAAACAGGTTAACTGGCGGATAATATGGGTAACCATATTATCTATGACTTTTTGAATATAATCACTTTTGAGAGAATTCCTAATCTCCCAAACACGAGGAACCCCCAATTTGTGGCTTTACAAATATAAAAGTTAAATCTATTAGTTATCCATATTTTATCCATTTTTAAAAGTTCATTATCCAACCCCTTTTTTAGTGGATAATATGGGTGGTTCACTGTTTTCTTTTAACCATTTTGCCACCACTAGCATATTTTAATCAAGCAAAAATTTTGAAGGATAATTTTATCTTTAACTAAGCTAATGCATGCATTAAAACCCATTGCATTGCTAATACCATGATTTTTTATGCATTAGTTATGCATAGGATAATATCAAATAGGATGTATAACCAATGCTATGCATAGTTTTAAAAAGTATATCAAACAAGATATTATTAATACACAAAGTTAATGCATGCATTATTTTATCCAATGCATCCTACCAAGCGATCCCAATGTGTTACATTGAAACATCTAGAGAGGGGCCCACTTAGAACAATAAGTGGCAATTTAAAACAGTGCAGTAACAATAAGTGGTATGGACAGTTGAGGTGGACACCACACCTCCAACAAACTTATCAAGTGTGTACAAGTAATAAAGCTCGCAAGTATAATATCTTGAAAGCATATAAACTATAAAATTTCAAAAATATTCCTATGTTCGGGAGACATATTAACCCTGAGCTGTCTGGTTATCCCACTTATAGTATAGGAATAGGAATAGAAATGCATGCATGAGTGGGATCCTCTAGTTGGGACAATAAGATATGCTAGACCATTCTGCTTTTGCCTTTGGAGGAAAATTGGCCAATAGGCCAAGAGAGTAAAACTTAACTTATTTGCACTCTTTGAGGAGGTACAACCCAATTATTGAAAAATGACTTACGGAAAGGACTATACATTATTTTTGATTGATTTATCATTTGTTGGAACAATAACAACAACAAACTCACTATATTCACACGGGTAAGGTCTGGAAAAAATAATATATACGCAAATCTTATCCTTACCTAATGAAGATAGAGAGATTATTTCAATAGACCCTCATTCAAAAAAGATGAGAAAAAGAAGAAGTAAAACAAAGAAAAAGAAGAGAGGAAAAAAAGAAAGAAAAGTAGTAGCAAATAGTAGCAATAGGGAAATACGATATACATCCAAATAAAGATACATCCAAATGATTAAATAGTTGCAAAGTCATAACGGAGTCACATAGCGCTAGCATACAGGTGATATATGACAATATTTCCATTTGATACCACTGCTCAACATCTGAATCCCATTATAACAGTACAAAAAACTAAGCATCAACTTGAAACCGAGGTTCCTACTTGCTCAAGTTTATACATGACTTTTACAAATTGCAGTTGATTGATTATTTAAGTAAACGAGCTAGGTCAGGGTCATCTAAGCTGACATCCAACCATCCGTTTAAGCGCATGTATTCAATGTAATGATCAGGTGGCTTTATAGCACGAGGGTTTCTTGGAGTGAAGCCATAAATTCTCTCGAGATCCCGAGCAAGCCATCGAGCATATGCTTGATCTATAGGAGGGACAATCTTCAAAAGCACCTCATCTCTCTCCGGTTTCGCTGGCTTATTTCCCATGACCTGTCAACTTCAAGAACCTGATGACTGATGCAAACAAGAGACAGTGTGCTGAGAAAAAACGATGCTCCGTGTATCGAAGTTACACACAATATAAACAAACATTATGCTGAAAGGTCTGAAAACACACACTAAAAGAATAATAAAAAGAAGTATAGGGCATCTCGATGAAGCTGAAGATACAGAACAATGAACAATAAACATATGAAAGGAGCTGTGTCAATACTTTCAAGACCAGTATCGAAAGTCCAGATATCTTGGCAGTATATGGTCAATATCAACTTTTTTTTTTCTCAATGAACCTTCTTTTTCTTAATGTAAAAAATCTAAGGCTTAAAGGTCAAAAATGCTTAAATTTTATAACCCTGGAAAACTAACCCTGTTCAGAGATTCAGCAGCAGTGCAAGACAGTCAGCATAGATTTCTCTAAGCAGGATAATTGACCAATACGAATCGTGACCATGTGGCAACTGCCAATTGCATAAAACGAAAAGCAAGATAGGATTCCAAATACCATCTTGGATTGGTTGGCAGTCAATTGGCTCCTGTATGTATCGTTCCCTAAAATCTGAGTTATTTCACAGCCAATGGGCACCAGTTGCATTGTTCAGAGAATTTTTTTAAAGTTTTAAATTATTGATGTGGAGTAAATATACCTGCAATTTTTCATTATAAAGTCTTTTTCCCCCCACCCAAATTTTATCTAAAAAATAGGAGTTCTTCAAGTGACATGATTCTTTATAATCTATTGCAGAATTATTTAAATGTTTCTTTATAAGCTAGTCTCTGTTTCAAGTTGAGGAATATTGCAAATGGATTTACAAATAACATGCCAAAAAGTCCAAAAGGGGAGACAAACAAGTATTAAGTAACAATTTGACAAGAACCAGAAGATGGAGTTTCCCATCTTCATTAAATAATACGAAAGAACATGCAAAGAAATATCATATACGGTATGTAAGATGATTGGCGATGGCCAATAAGGCTTCAAGTGACTGCACTATTCTGTTCCGTTCAATCTAACAAATATAAACACAATCAATTTTAGGACTCAGGAGTTCTTCAAAACACAATTATTAGAGCTTTATTAGTATGGACCCACAGATTCAAAAGATGTAACCCACAAAAAACTTCTTAGACCCACAAATTCTCTAATTGCATCATTTTCCCTAATTTAGACGTATCTACTCTTTTAGAATTGTTAATAATGATATTTAATTTCCAATCCACGAGTTCCTTCTCTTTTTCTCTTGACTCAAACATTCTAAGGTTTTATTTATCCATGACACAACGGCTTATCAATAAAACTTACACTAGTAAAAAGGGGTACAAAACTCGGGGATAATCCAAGCATCCAAAAAGGACGTCACAGTATCTTATAACAAGCTGAATTATCTCCGAAGTTCAAAAGAAGAGTAACAAGCTGTATGATGAACGAACTTAGCGAAATTTGTACTACTTAAGCTTTTTGAATAGCTGAACTATGACCTGTAACTAGCCTCTATCCAAACTACAGAAAGTGAGTACTCTGAAGCTGTAACTGTGTATTACCATCTCAGAAGCTCTTTGGTGCACATTCAAGACTAAGGTCCATCTCTGTTTCACCGTGTTAGGATGTGCGAAAAAGTACAAACTACGAAAATAGGAAAGAGAAGAGCATAGAACTAGTAAGCGGACAACATTCTCACCATACCGATAATCTTATAACCAATTAAAAACTACCTCTGATTATCATTAACACAAAACAAACAATAGATTCTTGATAGTGAGTCCTTGAAAAGTCTGCTTATGAAAGGCATTATTCGGTAATGAATAAGATCATTTTCCCACAACTAGTTATCCAAAATGTCAAAACTGTTTACCTCAAAGTGGTATGATGGAAAATACTGAGGAAGTCAATTTTTGTTATTTGGTTCCCAAAATTTTTATTCAAGGAAATCACTTCCCATTCTCACTTATGAGAGAAGTCATTTTGCTTTTATAACTATTTCAAATCTTGCTCTATATCACTTGCTCCAGCCAAAACTTAGACATTATTATCACTATATAATAAATAACATATTTTTCACTCACCAACTAAACACCGAAAAGAAGTGAGCAGACCATTATTTTCATGGAAACATTTTCCTTTATACCAAACACACCTAAATAGAAAAAAATTACTAGCTTTATCCCTAATTAATAACTCTCTATATTCCCTCATTAATTTCACTTATTGCTTTTCAAGATTACGCCAAACACCAGCTACCCTCCATTGACTGCATTTCACAAACTCAATATGCAAAAAAAGTTGGTGATAAGGGCAGTCTTCAAAACACAAACAAAGAGAAATTGCAGGAGACCATCTCAATGATAATAACGGACTCTTGTGTGTTCATTAAAAATTGAAGTCATATAAAATTAACTCCAGTTTCAAACACCCAATCAGATATAGTAGCACAATAAATCGAAAAACATACGGAGGGGAACTGAACTTCTGGAAATTACAAGAGAGAGCAGTGTATAACGAAGGAACAAGATCAAAATTAAAAATATCAGAAGGCAGAGAGAGAAAAGGAAAAATAAACTCACCGCTAGATGAGCAAAAAGAGAATAGCAAAATCCTCTAGAAAGCGCAAGCGCAATGCCTTGCCTACCACATTTTTGTTTGAAGCGTTTTCAGGTCCGAGTCAGTTTCCGGGTCGGATCTCAACCTCTTCTTTTCATTCTTTTTTTCTTTTTGGATTATTAATGCTGAAAGCAGTTATTGGAAAATTATTATTTTCCTCAAGCCTACATATCACGAATTCTAATAAAAGTATTTACGACTGTATTTGGTTAGAATTTTATAATTAAAAATATTAAATCATCTATTTTAGTTTTTTCGTTCTCGGTTTATATTTTACATGAAATTCAAATTCAATCAATTTGTTTAACCCATTAAAGTTATGAATATAATTTTCCAGTAGTCCATGTATACTTAGAAGGAATTGCAAAAATAAATAGACCTATGATCTATTAAATATTTCTATGTGAGAATATTTTTTTAGAGTACATAAATCATTCCCTTCCATTAATCGAACAGCATGATCAAACCAATTTTAATGATTGAAGGTAAATAAATGACTTTTAAAGGTTTTCAACATATAATACTAAATTCAGCGTGAAACCTTTACGATGATATGCTTCGTTTTCTTTTATAAATTATCAATAAGTTTATATTTGGGAAAAGGTATACAATCTTACCAAATTGGACTTTCTTGAATACTATAAACTTTTATGTAATATTGATATATATTGTCTTATAAAAACATATGCTTTTGCAATTTTTTTAATTACTTACACATCATGATATATTGAAAATATTAATAAATTTATAGAATTTTAGGTTTGAACTTATATTGAAAAGAATTCTTAAAAAAAAAAAGTTAGAAAAACTGGAAGGCTAGGTTGGGCTGGCTATTTTAAGGCCCTTTCATAAATCCCATCAAATTTTATGGCCCGTGAGGCTCTGGTTATGATTTCGGTGATTTGGTATGAATATAATAAAATAATCATTTTGGAGTACTTGTATTCCTACTATTAATAGCAGTGTTAGACGTTACGACATGTGCTGCTCCGTGTCCTCTCTGAAGCAATATGGGATGGTACTGGGTCTTCTCTCTCTCTCTCTGCAAAAATTTCAGAGTCCTCTCAAATTTTGGTTATCTTTTCTGCTCTCCGCTGGAACTTTTAGTTTTTTTACCTTCTCTGTGAAGCTATCAGGTGAGTTTTGTTCTACACTCCTCTTCGTCCTTTCGTTTCTCACCTTTGCATATGGATATGCTATTTATGAGATCCTTTTCGCATCACAATTTCTTGGATGAATGCCTGCATTTTCTGAGCTGATTGCTTAGTTTCCAATTGTTTATGCCCGACATCAGTTCATTTTTCCTTCTATTTACTTTGTGGTTGCGAAAAGAAAACTGAGATTTCACATTGGACTGAAGTGAAATTGGATAGTAAATTTCAATATTTGATCCACAGAGAGTATAACGTTGGATCAGATTTGTCTTTTTATGGGTGTGTCAATTTACTCTATTGTGGTGATGTCGATAAGGTACTGACAATTTGAGGAAGTTGGTAGTTTAGAGCGCGCAACCTATTTACTATATGTGATGTTGCTTCAGCTATGCAACAATATTTAATTGGGAAAGAACTGCTATTGTAGAAGTAATAGTAGATTTCCCTTACTTAGTAACTTTGGAGGTTCCTACATTGGTGGTGGAAAAGAACTGTATAGAAAGGGGTCGTCTGGACCTACTCATTCAAATTACGCAAGAAAGTCTTAGTAAATCTGGTTAGGCTTAGAGTAATCCAGCAATAATTCAAATTCGTTAACATGTTTCATTCAGATTCAATCTAGTGGCGAAGCTAGGAATTTCCCTAAGGGTGTTCAAATTTGAAAGGAGTGGAAAATTTTTTCGGGTGTTCAATATGTGTTATATACTTCTAAAACGTAATATTTTACCTATATACACCGTCTAATTTTTCGACACCCTTATGACCATATGGCTTCGTCCTTGATTCAATCTTAAATTTTAACAGGCGAGTTACTATGCCCTTGATTCAATCTTATATTTTAACAAGCGAGTTACTATGGTTACTACTTCACTGAGAATTACCAGATACAGTATTCTTCAATTTCATTTTGGTATTATTCACTGTTATTGAGATTAGTAAGGTGCTTTGGGATGACCTTAGTTATTATACGCAGCTGAATCTGATACACGGTTAGAGGCAATACTTATATGACGAGAATGGACGTAAATATCTTGATACATTTGAAGGAATTGCAACTCTATCTTGTGGGCACTCTCACCCTGATGTAGTGGAAGCCATCACAAATCAAACCACACGCTTATAGCACTCCACTATCTTATACCTCAATCACACAATTACTGATTTTGCTGAGGCATTTCCTCCTAAGTACCTGGTGATCTCAAGGTAGTTCCTTATTCTTTGGCTTATTATCTAAAGCAACCATTTCAAGTTATGTCTACCAAGTTTAATTTCTATACAATACATGTATAATACATGTAGATGTAACCATCCATAAAATAAGATTAGTACTTGGAAATTACAAAGTTTAACTTCCTCTACAAACAATACAAGTAACCATCCATAAAAAGCCAGCAACTTGGAATATTATCTACGGTAATAAATACACTTATAGCGTAAAAATTCTTTGACTATCAGTCTATATAAGTTAAATCCATGTCTACAATTTCATTGTGATAGATTGTTGCCTTTTCAAGTTGTTTTATCCATTAATTCTAGGACTAAAGCAAATGAGTTTGCAATTACGATGGCAAGACTATACACAGGTTGTCATGATATAATCTCTCTTAAGGAATGCTAATCATGAGAAGGCAGCTGCCACTATGGGTGGCACTACGTAAAGCATATGAAAATTCAATGTAGTACTGGTACAACTTCCTTTTGTACAAATCGCAATTCTTGTGTGAAATAATTATGCTCTCTTATTTCTATTTTGAATTTGATTGTAACCTGTTATCGTAAATGTCTAATGCATAATGTGAATTTCTTTACTGATTTTATGGTTAACCGTCTGTTCATATTCTATGTTATATCGCCTTTAGCATGTAAAGATCTTCATGCTTTCCTCTATATCTTCCATGTGATTCACATATAAGTTCGTCACCTTCGGCAATATTTTCTATTATACGACTACAAAATATCAATTAAAGTTAAAAAAGTGTTGTTGATTTTCTGGGATTGCAAAAAGAATCATGAAGGACAGTGTTGACATTGGCTTATCGGAGTTTAGGACTATTGGAATTTGATTACCTCCACATTGTATGTATATACAAGTATTTCTGCTGAAGACATAGAATACTCAGAGACCAATGAAGAAGTTTATGTTGTTCTGTCATTTATCTTTTGGACATTGACTTTGACTCCTATGTTAAAGTAGGTCTTCGTTGCGCTTAAAGCTGATGATAATGGTGAAGGAGGTACATTTGCTCTTCATTCACTCCTCTGCAGACATGCTAAAGTGAATTCATTGCCCAGCTCTTAGTTAGCAGATGAAGAATTATCAATCTACAAAAAAGGTCATTGGTACTCCCGTGCAAAATACTTTTGGGGCAAAACTAAAATCAACTCTGGAGTGGTATAGAGTATTACAGAGGTTACTGCATTTATTGGCTATAATTGGAACTTGTATGGTAATAGGGGATGGTATTCTTATACATGCTATGTTGTTATGTCACTTCTTTCTGGTTGATTGAAACCTCAATCTGGAGCTTTTGAGGTTTTAATTTCTGTAAACTTAGATTTATTTTTGGACGGTCGATTTATGGTGCTGAACTTTCTTTGGGGAAAGAACATCACTTATGTAAGACAAAGACAATTAGGATGACACAGTCAGAAGCTATTCGTGCTTGCTGAAGTTAATATTTCCTCTTAGTCCTTGTTCCAATTATCGCTGAAACATCTATTGTGTGCATGGTATGATTCACAATTCACATTCATTTGCTAAATTTACAATCTCTCTTCTGTGAGTGTTTGTCACACCTACTTTATCTTCGCGACAGACTATAAAGTCCACAATCTGTTAGAGGCCACCTTAGTGGATGCAACATTAGCAATACCTTTGGTAATTGGTTCAATGTGATGGGGTCTTGAAAAGCTGGCTGCAATAGTGAAGACGATGGACGCTTCCTTGGAAATTTGCTGCATCTAGCTCCCAGTAAAGGAATAAGGAAATGTATCACTTGGAATCCCAGATTAATATCGACCGCTGGGCTATTTGACTACGGCTGTTTACTTTTACAATAAGACACCTTTAGGAGTTCCATTTATTTTTGGTAAACTACTGCATTTTGTTGGGACTTACTGAAGTAAATGTCCAATGCTGCGTTCGTTTTTTATCTAAGGTGGCTAAGAGCAGCTAGGTGGAAGATGGCATGTCAAATGTACTTGATATCACATTCTTCTATGTAGGCCACAATTTCGTTGTAATAATGTCTTCCAGTTATCATTGTTAACTACTCTATGTATGCCATTATTCTATATTGTTTTTTCTTAACAGAGCATCCTAGAGAAAACCTGTATCAATACTAAAACTTGTACTGCGTATAGCATTAAAAGAAAGACCCGATGTGCTTGGGCCCGCGCTCAGCGCGGCTTACCTTCACTAGTGGGTTATATATATTATGGATAAGATAAACATATAGTGTGAGTTATGAGTATTTCTACTTTTATAGAAACCTCAGTTTGAGGAGTTTGGGGTCGTCCAGCTCCATATTGTGCATTTTTATTGGCTTTCACAATGATTTACTGTAGCTGCATAATTAACTTTCACATGTGACTGTCGTGTTGTTGTTCCTGTTGGTTTTAGAGAAAAACTGTCATGTGTGCGTGAGTGATGACGCTGTAACTAGTGCGTAGCTGTGTCAAATGGATATTTAAAAACCGACTAAACCGATTGAACTGTACTGTATCGATTTTTAGTCTTTTTAAAAATAAAAAATAAAATCGTAGGTTCTTATATAATTTTACAACTGTGTCTATAATTAGGGTATGTTTTTTATTTTATAAAAATAAACCGAAAAAATACCGAATCGTACCGTATAAATTATACATGAAAAATATATTTATATATTAATTTAAAAATAATAAAGCATTAAATTTTTCTTTGGCGATGAAATTATGAAAATATTTTCAAGCCAATAAGTAATTAAAATCAAAATTCTAATTCCCAAACCTATTATGCTACTCCTCTGAAACCAAATTATTTCCAGCATATTTACTAGGAAGACACAAAGTATTCTAGCGATTATGAGTAGCAAACTACGATGTATTGAATTGAATATGTTTCATTTCGTCTAATTTAGACTTATGAATATTTAACCTTCTATAGACTTTATTTTTGAGTTTCAGCTTAGTTAATATCTTTCTACTCGTGTGATTTATCTTTTCTTTGTCTTTGCTAGTTTCTTTTATGTTGCTGTAGAGTAGTGAATGGATCTATACTCTAGCCATCTTTCATGTTTCTTAATTCATCATCATTTGAATAGTAATACTATCTAGAGAGTTTTACTAATAACTTTTACATGACATTTAAAAAATACTGAAAAATAACCGAATCGTACTGATACCGAAGAGAAACCGACATGATTGAAACAGTTTCGAAAAATTTAATTTTGGTTATACATAATAGAATAACCAAAAAATTAATATGGTACAAATTTTATAAAATAATCGCCCGAACCGAACTATTGACACACCTTGCGTAGGCTCCTTTTGATCACGATGGCATCTGAATAGAAGGGCACAATTTGATCTAATTTCTTTGGGTCCCATATATTTAAGAGTAGCATATGTTATTACTAGGACTTATGTGCCGTTACTTTTTTGTTCAAGCAACACATTGAAAATGTATCTCATATGAGAAATCCACCTGCTGGGTGACTTAAGGAATTACTAAAAAAAAAAAAAAATACATTAACAAAATATTATTAAAATTATGTCCCAGTAATATGATGTTCCTGAAGTCGATTTGATTTTATTAACGACATTAAGTAGGAAAAACATTCTCCTCCTCGTATAGAAATAAGCATTAGAAGTTTTTTGTTAGCAGATTATCTTTCATAAACTAATTGTTTGTGCTTCGGTTTGAACCTATTATTCCCCCGAGATAACGTAAGAATCTTCAGCACATGTGAAGAAGATGCACTTTTGCTACTCGTGGTGTTGGTTCCGTCGACAGAGTGATATTTTCAAAAAAGAATCATTTTACAAATACTCTTTCTTCTTAAGCAACATAACATACGACAGTGGGAAAAGTAATGTCGTATCAAAATTGGTGATGGTCGAGGTATTAGCAAAATAGGACGAGGTCCAACATTCTTAGGCGAACTTCAAATGGCTTGCAATGCAAGATTGGCCAAGGTAAAGTTGGTCTTACTTAGGGGCCATTTGGTTATTGGGATTATGTTACTAATCTTGATATAAAATTTGAGATTGCATTTACTATAGCTTGATTATTGGTATTACTTAATATAAATATAAGTTTATACCAAATTTTGGTATTATCTATTCCAATAGAAGTTGAGATTATAATCCTAGTTATAATTTTGATTATAATCCCAAGATTATTTGGGATAATCATATTACGTACCAAAAGACCCCTTAGTGAATAATTCAGTGGTAGAAAATTATATATGAAAAGGGAGGACTAGACCTGGCCTTCGAGAAACCAAGTATAGAGCTTTGAACATAAGTTTGTCCAAAAAAATAAAATAATAAAATTGATACTTCATGGTGGCTCGATAATGAGCATCCCTAAGTTTTCTCTTCTTGACTCGAAAGGAAGGTATTGCTATTTGCCTGCGTTCAATAGACTTATAATTTGTCTAGGAAGAGTAATATACTATGTGTAAATTTGGACCTCATCACTATTGTATTTGTGGCTTAGGGGAGCCAGTTTGTCAGCAAGCTTGTTGGCTCCCATATAGCAATGTGTAGTAATCACTCCATGATTGATCACCAAGCTTTTTATCTATTTCATATATTCATAGGAGCATAGAATGTATGAGCAGAGAAGCTTTTTATCTTTGTCACATACTTTTTACCTTCCCTATACTATTTTTTTGTCCCATCACCCCACTCACAACACTATTTTCTTGTCCCATCACCTTACTCCCTGCATTATTGATACAAGTAAAGGAAGCAAGTAATTAGAAGAGAAGAAATTGAGCTTAAGAGCTGAAATACAGTAGCAGTTGAAGCTGAGTTGGAAGCTGACGTGGCAACAGTTAGTTATGTTAGTTACAGTCGGTTAGAATTAATTACAAGTTGTTAGCTCCTAACAGTCACATTCTAGAATCTTCAATTGAGCTTATATAGCTGATATACATGTAAATGAGAGAACACTTTTGAAGCTAATAACAATTCTCTTCTCTCTCAATTCTTCTTCTCAATTGAGCTATTTTCTCGATAAACTCCTGATATAGCAATCACCTTCTTCGAGCTTCAAGCTCCTAGATTGACTATTTTCGTTAAGTTCTGTTGCATTGTATCAATTGGTATCAGAGCTTCCTGTCCTTGGCACCATCGATCATGACTCGCAGCAAAAATACAGAGAAACTTGTTGAAGAAATAGAGGACAAATTAATAGCTATTCAAGATCAATTGCAGAAGTTGATGGATGGAATGATGATTTTGTATGAGCATAATGTAAAAAATGATAAAGAACTACTGGAATTGAAGGAAGCAATGGAAGCTATGAATCAAAAGGGGAAGGAAAAAGAGCTAGTTAGGGCAGAATCTGCTACTAGTTGAGCTAGTTCAATGGAGCTTCAACAAGAGGGAAGAATAAGAGAAGTTCATCAAGGTACGACTTCCAATGGTAACTTTTTAACTCGATACTCTAAGTTGGAATTTTCTCGATTCTCTAGACATTATTTGAAGACTTGGTACAAAGTCGACCAATTTTTCTCTATGGATGAAGTAGCTTTTGATCAGAGGGTTAAGATGGCTTCTATTCATTTTGATGGAGAAGCTATTGCTTGGCATATGTCGTATGTGAAGTCTAGGACATCAGTTTTAGAGCCTACATAGACTGAGTATGTTTTAGCCCTGAATGAAAGATTTGGTGAAGGTTTTGAAGATCATATGTAAGCCTTAAAGAATTTGCAGCAGATTGGTAGTGTTAAGGACTATCAAGCTGAATTTGATAGATTGTTGACTGGGGTTAGTATGTCAAATAAAAATGCATTTAGTTATTTTTTAGGTGGCCTAAAGCCAGAATTGAACAAGGTTGTGAGAATTCAGTCACCTAAAATACTTCTGCAAGCCTACAGAATTCCTAGGTTGCAGGAAGAAGTATTTGAGGCTCAAGCTCAATCTTGGGGACTTAAGCCTAATATAAGGACCCTAAACTGCCTTATTACCTACCCCCAATCACAATAAAACTCAGTATAATCAAAAGAATCCATTACTAAACTATACAAACAAAAAGTCTTTTGAACCTACTATTAATAAAAACACTAGGATTCCTGACAGGAGATTGAGTGCAGCTGAAATGGATGAAAAAAGAGCAAAGAGATTGTGCTTTCTCTATGATGACAAGTATGTACCAGGCCACAACTGTAGAGGAAACAAACAGTTGTACTTGGTATAGAAGATGAAGGAATATAAGTAGAAGAACAGGAAGGTCAGGCACAAGAACTGTTGGCAGATTCTGATGAGTTCATGGCTATCTCATTACAAGCATTTATAGTAGTAGGTTATCAAACTATACCATGGAAGAAGACCATTGCAGGTGTTGATAGACACAGGAAGTACTCACAATTTTTGATGATGAAGTAGCTGCAAGGCTGGGTTGCAAAGCTTGTTCTATTCAAAAATAGTCTATGAGTGTGGCTGATGGCAGAAGAGTACATACTGCTTCAGTTTGTAAAGACCTATAATGGTTATTACAAGGTACAACATTCTCATATGATTTCCTACTCCTACCATTGGAAAGTGTAGATATTGTGTTGGTGTGCAATGGTTGAATACTCTAAGAAGGAAATTATTTGATTTCAGAAAGAGAACTATTAAATTTATGTACCTAGGGAAGAGACATGTACTCAAGGGTGCAAATGACCAACTCAAGTCTGCTAAGGCTAAGAGTTTAAAAAATAAGGAAGGAGCAGATGCACTTTATGATGTCCTTAGTAACCAGTGAGGACGAACACATTCAATGCCACATTATACAAGCTATGCCAAGTGCTGATACCTTGCCAGACTTAACAACACAGATAAGTTAATATTCATGTATCTTTGAGTTGCCTACTACTTTACCTACTCACATGGGTTCTTATGATCACATGATACCCTAAAGAAGCCTCTAATCTTGTTAATAAGAGGCCCTACAGGTACCCTGGGATTAAGAAGGATATAATTAAAAAGCTAGTGCAGGAAATGTTGGATCAGGGGGTAATACAACCTATAACTAGCCCCTATGCATCTCTGTAGTGTTAGTGGGAAATAAGGATGGTAGTTGGAGACATTGTGTAGACTATAGAGGTTTGAATCAAATGACTATCAAGGATAAATTTCCTATTTCCATTATTGAAGACTTACTCGATGAATTAAGTGGGGCGAGATCTTTTCCAAAATAGATCTTAGAGCTGGATATCATTATCTAAGAATGGGTGAGGGAGACATTTACAAGACTGCTTTCAAAACTCATGAATGACACTATGAATTTTTGGTAATGCCTTTTGGGCTAACCAATGCACCTACATCATTTCAGAGTTGAATGAATGATTTCTTTAGACCATTATTAAGGAAATCAGTGCTGGTGTTCTTTGATGATAATAATAGCAAGAGTGTGACTGCTCATGTGGATCATGTAAAAGTTGTGTTTGACTTGATGAAACATTATCCATTGTATGCCAATATGTCAAAGTGTGCATTTGGAGTGGCTAAGGTTGAATACCTTGGGCATTTTATCAATGCTGAGGGTGTGACAACAGACCCAAGGAAGATTACCCATGTACAATTATGGCCTACACCTATGAATATCAAACAATTAAGGGGATTCCTAGGTCTTGCATGCTATTACAGAAGATTCATTCAAGGCTTTAGAACCATATTTAGACCACTTCATGAGGCTTTGTGGGTCAGATGAAGCTACTACCGCTTTCAACTACTTGAAGTAAGCTTTGATCTCTGCACCTGTGTTAGCCATGCCAAATTATTCTAAGCCTTTTATAGTTGAAACAGATGTTAGTGGCAAAGGAATTGGGGCTGTATTGATGTAACAAGGACATCCTATTGCTTATATAAGCAGGTCCTCAGCTCCCAGACATCAAGCTCTATCAGTTTATGACAGAGAATTACTTGCTCTTATATTTTCTATTACTAAGTGGTCCCCTTACTTATTGGGCAATCACTTTGTTATTAAGACAAATTAGAAAGCATTAAAGCACTTATTGGATCAACAAGTGCATACTGATTTCTCTATTGAGTATAAGAAGGGTTCTGAGAATAAGACTGCAAATGCACTGTCAAGAAAACTTGCTGTTGAACTTTTAGTTATCTCCTTACTCACTCCTAATGACTCACTATATTTATAGATCAGAACTTTTTGGATGAATGATCCAGCTTTACAAGAACTGATAACTAAGCTACAAACACGACCTTATAAACCCTATACTTGGTGTAATAACCGGCTTAGATGGAAAGGCATGTTAGTTGTGGGCAATCATCAGCAGCTGAGGAAGACTACACACTTTGGCATAGTACTACTCAGGGAGGCCATTCTGGGATGGAAGCTACTAATAAGAGCCTACAATCACTGTTCCATTGAAAATCCCTTATTACTGATGTCAGAGATTTTGTAAATAAATGTGATATTTGTGAAAGATATAAATATGATGTTGTAGTTTTATCAGGCCAATTACAGCCCTTACCAATTTCTACAGGTGTTTGGATTGACATCTGCCTAGATTTTATTGAAGGCCTTCCAAAAACATATGGTAAGGAGGTGATCTTAGTAGTAGTAGATAGCCTAACTAAGTCGGGGCATTTCTTAAGTCTGCAACACCCTTATACTGCTCAGATTGTGGCTCAATGATTTTTAGATTAGGTATTCAAGCTACATGGTGTGCCACCATGAGCAGAGACATAGATCCAGTTTTCTTAAGTTCCTTTTGGCAGGAACTCTTTTCGCTTCAAAGAGTACAGCTGCAGAGGTCCATAGCATACCATCCACAAGCTGATGGTCAATCAGAAGTGTTGAACAAAACTTTGAAAACCTATTTGAGATGTTTTTGCTCAGATAGTCCTAAGGATTGGTCTAAGTCTATGCCCCTAGCTGAGTGATGGTATAATACTACCTATCACTCCACTATCAAATATCAAATGCACTCTTTATAAAGCATTGTATGGTCAAAAGCCTCCTATACATCTTCCTTACTTGAGTGGACAAACAAATATTGAGATGGTTGACAGATCCCTTGAAGCAAGATAAGCCATACTGCAGTTGTTGAAGTATCATTTGTCTAAAGCCCAACAAAGAATGAAGTGTTAGGTGTGGAGCCTGATTAATATGTGATGGACTTGAATTATTTCCTTGTATTTTTAGGAAACCCATAATCCCTCTAGGTTTAGGAAAACTCATTGCCCTCATAGATTTGGGAAAGGAAAACCTATAATCCTGGTCAAATTGGGAGACCTTTCTCTTATAGGTTTGGGACTATTTGGGATCTATATATAGGCTGTACTGTTTATTCTCGTTATATTTTAAACACCCTTAATTATATATATATATATATATATATATATCCCGCCGCCGTGGAAGTTTACCCTAACAGGGTGTTACCACGAAATAAGTCTCTCATGTTTTTTTCTCTCTCTCTACCTTAACTTTTCTCTCTTCAAGATTTTTTCATCTTCTTCATCAGTTCAAAGTGTTTGAGTGAATCGATCCTAACAACTGGTATCAGAGCTTTGGAGATTCAACACGATCACTGAAGATGGGGAGTTCGAAGATTGGAATCGAGAAGTTTATGGATCCGATTTCGGTTTCTGGAAGATGCAGATCGAAGACTATCTGTACCAGAAAGATCTTCACGAACCCTTGACTGAGGCAAAGCCGGCTTCCATGATAGAGGAGCAGTGGAAGCTTAAGGATCTCCAGGTGTTCGGGTTGATCCAGTTGACTTTGTCGAGAAACATGGCGTTCAACATCGTTAAGGAGAAGACTACGACAGATCTGATGAAGGCGCTATCAAATATGTACGAAAAGCCATAGGCGATGAACAAGGTATATTTGATGCGTAGATTGTTCAATTTACAGATGTCTGAGAATGGATCTGTTGCCGATCGTATAAATGAGTTCAATATGATTGTGAGTCAACTGAGTTCTGTGGAAATTAATTTTGAAGATGAAATTAAGGCGTTGATTTTGATGTCATCTCTGCCCGAGTCTTGGGATACTGTTGTTGCTGCGATTAGCAGTTCTCGTGGATCTGAGAAGTTGAAGTTTGATAAAATCCGTGATGTTGTTCTTAGCGAAAGCATTCGCAAACGAGAAGTGGGAGATTTATCGGGCAGTGCTCTCAGCGTTGGCCGAATGGGGAGAAGCAAGTCGAAGGGCCAAAATCAACATGGCTGATCAAAATCAAAGAATCGAGGAAAATCTCCGAACAGACCCAACGTGATTTGTTGGAAATGTGGAGATAAAGGGCACTGTCGGACAAACTGTACGAAACCAAAGAAGAAGCAGAATCATAAATATGGAGATGATAGTGATTCTGTAAATTCTGCAGAAGACATTGGGGATGCTCTAATCCTTAGTATGGACAGCCGGTCGAATTCTGGATTTTGGATTCTGGTGCATCCTTTCATTCGTCTCCAAGCAAGAAATTGTTCCAAAATTTCAAATCTGGAATTTTGGGAAGGTGTATCTTGCCGACAACAAAGCCTTGGAGATTGAAGGAAAGGGAGATGTCTGCATAAAGACACCATTGGAAAACCAGTGGACATTAGAGGATGTTAGATATATTCCTGCTCTCAAGAAGAATTTGATCTCTGTTGGTCAGTTGGATAGCACAGTCTATACAGCAGAGTTTGGGAAAGGTTCGTGGAAAATTGTGAAGGGTGCTATGATTGTAGCTCGTAGCACCAAATCTGGAACCTTGTACACCACTACAGGGTGTATTAACATGGTTGCTGTCGCTGAGGGTGCTTCCGGTTCATGTCTGTGGCACAACAGACTTGGACACATGAGTGCTAAAGGAATGAAGATGCTGGTTGCAAAAGGAGCATTAGAGGGCCTGAAGTCTGTTGACATAGGTCTTTGTGAAAGCTGTGTTATGGGAAAACAGAAACGAGTTAGCTTCACAAAGACTACTAGAGAGCCGAAGAAAGTGCGGTTGGAAATGGTACATACAGATGTTTGGGGATCATCTCCAGTTTCATCACTTGGAGGATCCAGGTTCTATGTCACCTTCATTGATGATTTCAGCAGGAAGGTATGGGTCTATTTCTTGAAGCATAAGTAAGATGTGTTTATGACTTTCAAGAGGTGGAAAGCTGAAGTTGAAAATCAGACTGGTTTGAAGATCAAATGCCTGAGGTCTGACAATGGAGGAGAGTATGACAAGTCAGAGTTCAAAGCATTCTGTGCAGCTGAGGGAATCAGATTGATGAGGACAGTTCCCCGTAAGGCTAGGCAGAATGGAGTTGCTGAGAGGATGAATAGAATATTGAATGAGCGTGCAAGGAGCATGAGGATACACTGTGGACTGCCCAAGATGTTTTGGGCAGATGCTGTGAGCACAGCTGCATACTTGATCAAGAGGGGACCATCAGTTCCCCTGGGGTTCAAGATCCCAGAGGAGGTGTGAACGAAAAAAGAGCTCAAGTACTCACACTTGAGAAATTTTGGTTACACGGCTTATGTTCATATTGATCCAGAGAAAAGAGACAAGCTTGATGCTAAGGCTGTGAAGTGTTACTTCATAGGCTACGATTCTGACTTGTTTGGTTACAGGTTTTGGAATGACAAGAACAGAAAGATCCTGAGACATTGTGATGTGACATTTGATGAGTCTGTCCTATACAAAGACAGAGAGCAGAAGGTTTCAGAGACTACGAAGCAAGTGGGAGTTGAGATTGAGTTGCAGAAGAGTACATCCAGAGATGTTGCGGAAGAAACTCAACCAACTCCATACGCTGTTGCTGAAGAACCTATGGTGGAACAAGTGACACCTGAGCAGCTGTTGAGGAGATCATCAAGGACCATCAGAGCACCAGATAGGTATTCACTTTCATTACATTATCTGTTGCTGACTGATGAAGGGGAACTAAAGTCTTTCGATGAGGCCCTACAGGTAGAGGATTCAATCAAGTGGGAGCAAGCCATGAATGATGAATTGAGCTCCCTTGAGAAGAACAACACTTGGGTGTTGACTGAGTTACCCGTAGAGAAGAAAGCCTTGTTGAACAAGTGGGTGTTCAGAATCAAGGCAGAACCAGACGGTAAAAGAAGGTTCAAGGCTCGGTTAGTGGTTAAAGGATATTCACAAAGGAAAGGTCTTGATTATACTGAAATATTTTCTCCTGTTGTGAAGTTAACTACTATCCGAATTTTGTTGAGTATTGTTGCATCAGAGAATTTGCATCTTGAGCAAATGGATGTAAAAACAGTGTTTTTACATGGAGATCTGGATGAGGAGATCTATATGCAACAACCAGAAGGATTTGTAGTTTCGGGCAAGGAACACATGGTGTGCAAGCTCAACAGGAGCTTGTATGGGTTGAAGCAAGCACCGAGGCAGTGGTACAAAAAGTTCGACTCCTTCATGACCAAGAGTGGCTTTTGCAGGGCTGAAAAGGATCAGTGTTGTTACTTCAAGAAATACACTGATTCTTATGTGTTTCTACTCTTGTATGTGGATGATATATTGATTGCAGGACCCAGCATGAGGGAGATAAACAATCTGAAGGCAAGTCTGTCTTTAGCGTTTGAGATGAAAGATTTGGGTGCATCGAAGCAGATTCTGAGGATGAGGATTTCTCGGGATAGATCTGCTGGCACTTTAAATCTATCCCAGGAGCAATACATTGAGAAGGTGTTGGCTAGATTCCGGATGGGTGATGCTAAACCCAGGACTACTCCTTTGGCAAAACACATAAAATTGTCAAAGGGGCAGTCACCCAAGACAGCTGAAGAGCGTGAGCAGATAGCAATTATTCCATATGCTTCAGTAGTTGGGAGTTTGATGTATGCTATGGTCTGCACTAGACCTGACATAGCACATGTAGTGGGAGTTGTTAGCAGGTACGTGGAAAATCCGGGGAAAGAGCATTGGGAAGCTGTTAAGTGGCTTCTGAGATATTTGAGAGGTACATCCAGTATTTCACTTAGTTTTGGCAAAGGCAAAGTGAATCTGCAGGGTTTTGTGGATGCTGATCTTGGTGGTGATGTGGACTCGAGCATGAGCATATCCAGATACATTTACACCATAGGTGGTACAGCAGTGAGTTGGATGTCCAGGTTTCAGAAGTGTGTTGCTCTTTCATCAACAGAGGCTGAGTGTGTGGCAATAGCTGAAGCTGGAAAGGAGATGATATGGCTGGCAGATTATCTGGAAGAGTTGGGCAAGAAGCAGAGCGAGAAGATTCTTTATTCAGATAGCCAGAGTGCCATACAGTTGGTGAAGAACCCAGTCTATTATTCGAAGACAAAGCACATCAGAAGACGGTACCATTTCACTTGCAGGGCAGTGGAGGATGGTGATATGTGTTTGGAGAAGATAGAGGGTGCAAAGAATCCATCAGACATGTTGACGAAATGTGTTGATGTTGAAAAACTGAGGTTGTGCAAAACCTCAGTTGGTCTTTTGTAGTTTGTTTCTACAGATGATGCGGTGTGGTGAAGATATTGATGATGTTGGGACAATTTTTGGATGACTGAATCAGTCTCCAAGTGGGAGAATTGTTAGGTGTGGAGCCTGATTAATATGTGATGGACTTGAATTATTTTCTTGTATTTTTAGGAAACCCATAATCCCTATAGGTTTAGGAAAACTCATTGTCCTTATAGATTTGGGAAAGGAAAACCTATAATCCTGGTCAAATTGGGAGACCTTTCTCTTATAGGTTTGGGACTATTTGGGATCTATATGTAGGCTCTACTGTTTATTCTCCTTGTATTGTAAACACCCTTAATTATTAATATATAAAAATCCCGCCGCCGTGGAAGTTTACCCTAACGGGGTGTTACCACGAAATAAGTCTCTCACGTTTTTTTTCTCTCTCTACCTTAACTTTTCTCTCTTCAAGATTTCTTCATCTTCTTCATCAGTTCAGAGTGTTTGAGTGAATCGATCCTAACATGAAGGATACTGCCAACCAACACAGGTCTAATAGATCGTTGAAATTGATGATTGGGTTTACCTGAAGCTGCAACCTTACAGGAAAATTTCAGTGGCTGCATGACCTTTCAATAAATTGGCTGCCAAGTATTATGGGCCTTATCGTGTTACAATAAATGTTGGTATAGTGGCTTGCAAATTGCTCATGCCTGCTGATGTTCTTATCCACCCAATTTTTCATGTGTCTCAGTTAAAGAAGTATCATGAGGTACCTAACACCATCAACCACCCTCCATTACTCCATTTATCTAGCCCTCAACCAGAGTCCATCTTACAAAGGAGGTTAGTCACGGGGTAATAAAGTTATTTTTCAAGTTAGGGTCAAATAGGCAAGGGTTAATGCTAATCATGCCACTTGGGAGTATCTTCAAGAACTACAGACAAGGTTTTCCTCTTTCAATCCTTGAGGACAAGGATTTTCTTCAGGGGAGGGTATTGACACAAGTAAAGGAAGCAAGCAATTAGAAGAGAAGAAATTGAACTTAAGAGCTGAAATGCAGTAGCAGTTGAAGCTGAGTTGGAAGATGACGTGGCAATAGTTAATTATGTTAGTTACAGTCGGTTAGAATTAGTTACAAGTTGTTAGCTCCTAACAGTCACATTCTAGAATCTCCAGTTGAGCTTATATAGCTGATATACATGTAAATGAGAGATCACTTTTGAAGCTAATAACAATTCTCTTCTCTCTCAATTCTTCTTCTCAATTGAGCAATTTTCTCGATAAACTCCTGATATAGCAATCACCTTCTTCGAGCTTCAAGCTCCTAGATTGACTATTTCCCTTAAGTTCTGTTGCATTGCATCAACTATTCCTTTGTCCCATCATCCATTCTGTACACTCTTCCTCTCTTCTTTTATTATAAACACACACTCCACACATCTTTTGGAGACTTGGACAAAATACAACATCAGAGAGAGAAAGAGAGGGGGAGAAAGCGAGAGAGAGAGAGAGAGAGAGAGAGAGAGAGAGAGAGAGAGCAACTAGACCCCCCAAGAAACACCTCTGGCAGCCTCTCTTTATTTAAGAAAATTTTCCATAAAGTTTCTAGGTTATATATTGGTTTAAAAGTTTACTTTCTTGGGGTTTGTAGTTCGTTCTTTATGATTTATGTGACTGGTATCTCGCTGCTGTTTGGTTGTTGATATTGGTTGTGTTTTTGTTGTGATTAGTAGCTTGTGGAAAGTAAAGATCATCACTACGAGTTATGTAATTTTTCTGCCATTTAGGTATCTCTCTCAACTTGTAATATGAGCTTATTTATCATGAATGGAAGCTGAAATTTTAGTCCCTACCTAACTGCCTTTAGCTACTTATATACCATGAATATTCAGTTTGTTGCACTTCTTTGATTTGGGACTGCGTTACTAGTATTTTGTTTCGTGTATGCTTACATGGTAATTGGTAATGATATATAGTTTTAGACCTTTTAAGTCTCAAGTACAACAAGAATAGGGTTTCCATGTTCTTTTAGTACTAAAAGTGTTACTGGAAGTTTTTATGTTTTGGTTTAAAGTGTAAATTTCAGCTGTGTTGCCCAACAATATTTTCTTGAGGTCCTTTCCATGTTAGCCAGTCAATAGGCTGGTTTAATGATTTAAAATGAGCCAACATTTAGTTAAAAGTTGTCTAGCAGATTTCGATGTGGCTATCAAGTTTAGACTTGCATACAGAAAAGTTTCAGAAGCGGAGGTGGAGAGGTCATTTACATTTTTGGCCAGTTCTTATTAGTGAAGTCATTGAGTAATTGTTTGAATTTCAGGGATATTGCAACGAGTAGTGCGTTACGTTAGTTGAGATCTTTAAAATAAGCATAAATGGCCTTATCCATAAATAAAACAAAGCTGTCCACTTCTCCTCCTTAAATAAAAAGTCAAATATTTCTTTAAATAATTTGATAACTTAAATCACTTTTAATAATTAATTTAGTTTACTAGGCAATTTTACGCACATCTTCAAATGTTGATCATGTATTTTTACACGATCCTCGGTTAATATCAAATAATAAAAGTGGTCATGTGTGCATTCCTGCTCCTTGACTTGTTAATAATAAATCATGGTTGACCATATACTCGTACTCGTTCCTTAGTTAAACTCACATAACCAAGTAAAGACCTTGTGTGCTTACAAGCTCCTAGCCCAAAATTAATAAAATTCAGTTAAAGCGGCAATAGACAATAGTAACTTAAGGTAAATAACACAATTATCCAAAAGTATTTAAGCCAAGTTTTAGTCAATAAAAGCGACCCTGCTAGAACCACGGGATTCAGGGAGTGCCTCACACCTTCTCTCCGGTCACCAGAATTTCTCCTAGTTTTGCGGACCAATAAAAATAGAGTCAAACCTTTCTTTGACTAGGGATTCAAATAAAAGGTGACTTAGAACACCAACAAAATCAATTTCAAGTGGCGATTCTGTAAATAAAATAAACCATATACAAGTTTTTTATTTTAATTGAAAAAGCCCTTTAATCCATAATCCACGTACATTATTTTGTGGGTGGTAAAAAAGGGATGTGACAGCTCTGGCGACTTTGCCAGGAAGATTGCTAGAATTCGTGCTTTTTATATTGATTATTCTTTGGCTTCTCTTATTTTTGGATATTGTTGTATTTGTGAGCCTAATGTGCTAATTGTCGCTCATTTACAGCTCTGATATTGTTTGAACTGTATATATAAATTATCTTCTCCCGCACACCATCTGAATCTTCTAATCAGTAATAGTGTTGTGGGTGCTGACCAGCTCCACAAAATTTTCTATCTGAGATAAAGCGAATGTGCAGACCTGCTCGGCTTAGGTTGTTCGCCCAAGTAAGAAAGGTCTAGATACCTTCTCCTGTAAGATTTAAAAACCTAGAAGAACAAGCCACATACCGGATATCCCTAGTAGGTTCGCGTTATTTGCATCAAGTGCATTTGACTTAGCAAGGCTCTGCACATGGACTGAGTTCTGTTTAGGATAGCTACCTTGTTGAGACAATTATGTTCATAATATGTGCTACTTGTTGCATTATTTGGGAGGCTTGCATCTTGACCGGATTTAGCGTAGATCAATTGAACGAAAAGAGATAAATAAAGAATATTCATCCCGATTTTTGTACAAATGTCCGTTTTAAAAAATAATAAAAAATAATAGCCCAAAGTGGTCTAGTGCGTATGATGTTCAGGATTAATTTTCATAAAACTAAAAAGAAAAAAAATTTGGTTAGATCATTTTTAATTTTTTTTACCGAACTACGCGGGTCTGATTCTCATTATCCTCTGAGATACGTAGGCAACCTTCTTCTGGTTCGGCCCCCATTTTAAAATCATTCGAATATGTGTATACGTAAAATTTTAAAAAATATATATAATGAATAGCTATTTTTGTCCAACTTTTACCGAGATGACCTCAAAACTTTCTTTAGAAGTATTGAAAGGTCGTTTTTGTGTTATTTTGATTTTAACAATCAGGTCATTTTGCGGATTTTGATATAAATTCTTTTTGAGTTAGATAGTGGTCATTTCTTGAAAATCTACCTCCTGGATATTCTGCTTTTCTCAAAATGAGTTTAGCTGCTAAATTTTCCTGAACTACGTAATGCTCTCATTCATGTGACAACATAATACGTAGGCACCCCTCAAAAGGTTCGATCGAAATATTTCTCAATAATTCTAAAATAAGAGATAAAGTTTTTAAAAAAAAGCTATAAAGAAAGTCGAAATAGAGGGATAGAAGAAAAAAAATAGAAAAAAATAGAAGAGGAGAAAAGGAACAAAAATAAAAGCGTCAATAAGCAACAACCTTATGAGCCGGAAACAAAGCCTTCCAAAATCATGCTAGAGGCGGTAAATATAGTTAGGTGAAAGGAATACAATGTGTGATTGTGACTTTCAAAATGCTAACCCTAACATTATTACCTTTTATCCAGTAAGCTTAGGGTGGTTGGTTTGTGATGAAACTGGCAACACGTCCATATTTTACCAGATTCAAGAAAAAAATACCGATGGCTAATGATAATGGAACTGAGTTGATTAATGATGACTCCCAAAGTCAGTTGGTTGAAAAAAATTCAAGGTCACTTGAAAAAATAAGGAGGTTGAAACCACAATTGGTCGATGTGTATCATGCTTGGGCGACTGGTCAATCGCCGCCTTCGGGTCCCTCAGAAGGGACATCCACCGTACCCCTTGCAACTCAACCTTGGCTCCCTGCAACGAGCGATCATATTTTTCCCCCGGAGTATGTGCCAAACTACGACTTTTTGTCCGTCACTAATACCTCTAATGTGCGACCTCCAACCGCATTGACTAGGAATACTCCTCTTGTTGTATCTGCCGCTCCGGTATATACGACCCCGCCACCACCTATCATGACCAAGACCAACAACGAGCTACCTCCTAATGCTTATGATGGTCACTGCTACTCTCCAGAGATGACTTTCAGGGTCTCAGACCCCTCAGTATATGTCACCCGCAAAGAATGAAAGGGCTGTCAAAATGGGAGAGCAAGATGCGATAGCCAGGAAAGTAAAAAGCTTGAAACAAGCTCTAAGGAACATGCAGGGTATAGGGGGCCCAAAAAACGTGTCTTAAAAAAGTTTGTGTTTGTTCCTTGAGCTCGAGCTACCCGTGGGACTCAAGATGCCAAAGTTTGAAGTATACAATGGGCATGGGGATCCGGTAGCTCAATTGAGAAGCTATTGCAGCAAGATGAGAGCGGATGGCAGAAAAAATGATTTGTTGATGGCTTACTTTAGTCAGAGTCTGAGTGGATCAACCTCCGAGTGGCACACTCGTTAAGATGCTGAAAAATAGTACACAAGGGATGACATGGCACAAGCTTTTGTCCCCATTTCTAATACAATTTGGACATTGTTCCAGAACGTGCCTCCATATCCATGATGACAAAGAAAGCTAGCGATAGCTTCAAAGAATATGGGATTAGGTAGGGAGAGCAAGCTGCCCGAGTTAATTCGCCAATGGAGGAAAGTGAAATGGTTGATTATTTTCTCCAAGATCAAGATCCTACTCACTTCGGCCAATTGATCACAGTTATGGGCAGACCTTTTAATGATGTGGTAAAGATGGGAGAGTTGGTAGATGAAGGAATCAAATTGAGCAAGATCCTCAGCTACTCTATTCTAAAGGCTACTACACAAGCAATTCAGAACGGGTCCGATAGCCTGTCAAATCGAAGGAAGAAAGATGATGAGGCCATGATGGCATCAAGGTCGAGAAAGGTCCAAGTGAAGCATCTCAACTGTATAGGCAGTCTCATCAGGTTTCCTATAGTTTTCGTTAGCACTACTATCCACCCTCAGATCCTCAAATGTCACCAACAACATGTTGCCTACACATGGCAATGTGCATTTTATTGAAATAATCTATGACGACAAAGAGTATGATGATTCTTCCAAATGTTTTGGTAAATCAGCTGCTATGAAATCTCAAATATCATCGGACATGAATTTAGCATGCAGTGATGGGAACGAGTTGAATCCAGTTGGAATGGTTAAAGGCCCCAACGATGTTAAGGATCAAATCTGTGGCTAAAATTTCAAGCTAAGTAATTGGAAGGTCACTCCTCTCCTCGCCAGAAAGAAGTTTTGGCAGCTTATTTTGCCGTCATTTCTGCTATCTAGATTATTTCGGGGTTATAATCTAGATTTTATTTTGTTTGTTTTTAAATAGTCAAACATATCTATCTTGTTATTATGTTTGATTATGAGTCTTGTTAACATGTTTTCTTGGTATTTGTATTTTCTGAATTATCTCGAGGTCGTAACCCAAATTTTAGTTTGTTTGTCTTGTCATCAATCCCCTCTATCCTTCAATCAATGAAATGCAATTGTTCAATTTGTGCCATTCTAAGCCATTGCATTTAGTGTCTTCTTGCATATATATATTTTTTACGCTAATTCTAGTGACATGACATACATGCAGAATCTTCGGCCAGATTTTAGAAGACCAGCCTAATCTTAGATTGAAAAACTTAGGAAAAGATACTTTGAGAACAAACGGAGAGTTGAAACACTTTGAGAATAAGTCTGGGATAAATTCAGTTGGAACCAACTGTCATATCCATGGAGGTTAAATATCTTTATCGCCAAATCACTATGGAACAAGGTTTAAGGTTTTTAAAATAGATTGAGACTTGGTCTGTAATGACCCGACCGGTCGTTTTGAGTATTTGCATTCCGTTCAGCTATTTGAAGTCTTAAGCAGCTGCATATGATATATTATGATGTGTGTGAATCATCGGTGTTAGTTTTCAGGTGTTTCGGAATTAGTTTGGAAGAATGAATTTCATAGTTGAAGCTTTAAGTTGGAAGAGTTGACCAAATTTGACTTTTTAGTATTCGACCAAGGATCGAAATTTTGATGGTTTCTTTGGGTCCAGAAGGCGATTCTGGACTCGAGCGTATGCCCGGATTTGTATTTGGATATTCTAGAAGGTTTCGACACTAATTGGCAAAAGTTGAAAATTTGAAGGTTTGGAATGTTCATAAGTTTGACCAAGAGTTAACTTTGATGATATCGGGTTTGGATTGTGATTCTGGGAATTGAAATAGCTTCGTTATGTCATTTGGGACTTGTGTGCCAAATTTGAGGTCATTCAAAGTTGGTTTGATATGGTTCAGCATGAGTTTCAGAAGTTGAAAGTTCAAAAGTTCATTAAGTTTGATTTGAGGTGCGATTCATCGTTTCGATACTGTTATGCGAAATTTCAGACCTCAAGTAGGTTCATGTTGTGTTTTAGGACTTGTTGATATGTTTGGATGGGGTCCCGGGGACCCCGGGTGTGCTTCGAGTGATTTGGACAAGTTTGGGCATTTTGGTACTTTGATGATGTTCTGGAGCGAGTGAAGTGCGGAGGGCACATTTTGGGAGTGCCGAGGCAAAGCCCATGTGCGGCCGCACATAAAATTTTGCGGAGGCAATGGTCAAAGTGCGGACCGCGCTGAGGGCCCCAACAGGAAAATCTGTAGGTTTATTGGTTTGATTTCGGGAGCTCATATCTTGCAATCTATAAGGAACTTTGAGATGATCCAAAAATAAAATTGTAGCCCTTTGAGTCTAGTTTCCAAAAAATTAAACCATTCATCATTTGGTCATTTGTATAGAAAGTTATGACTAATTTACTGAAGACTGGTAGTGCAGTCGCTGCTGAAGTGCGGCCGCACAATATGAATTGCGGCCGCAGAACTTGGAAGTGCAGACCACACTAGGAAAAGTGCGGTCAGCACTGTGGGAGATGAGATGTTGTAGTATATAAACGGGATTTTTGGACTTTTATTTTATTCTTCACCATTTTAGAGACTTGGAAGCTTGAGTTTGAAGAGTTTCAACCTAGATTTTCATCTACAAGCTTGGGGTAAGTGATTCTAACATATATCTAAGAGATTTACATGAATCCATCACTAGATTTAACATCAAAACATGGGATTTCACAAGAGATATTAGGGTTTTGTCAAAACTTTTCTAAAGTGAATAATTGGATTTTGAACATCGATTCGGAGTCGAATTTAGGTGAAACTAGTATGGTTGGACTCGTAATTGAATGGTTGTCGGATTTTTTGATTTTTGTTGGTTTCTGAGATGCGGGCTCGGGTTTGACTTTTTGGCTGACTTTGGGCTTTTGACTAATGAATCGACCTTTATCATTTGAAATTGTAACCCTAGGCATTATTTGATGTATTTGAGTTTTTTTTGGCTAGTTTCGAGCCGTTCGAAAGTCGGTACGCACACGATGGCATTTTGGAGTATCTTTTGGCTTGCTCGGAATTGGATTTGGCTTGTTGAAGGTAAGTAACATTTCTAAATTTGGTGCTGAGATTATGAACTCTGACTATACGTGTTATGTGCTTAGTGTTAAGGTGATGCACATGCTAGGTGACGGGCGTGTGGGCGTGCATCGTGTGAATTATGACCCAGTTGTTTATGTGATTGTGTAGTTACCTAATCTTGTTTCTATCCCTGAAATTTCCACGTGTTAGAGAAATTGAGCTGTGAATCATGTTAGAAATCATGTTTAGGCTATATGCTTATTTGGTTGGCACCTACTGAGGTTATCTATGCTGTTGAGTTATTTGCTTAAATTGCATCTACATACTCAGTCATGTTCATTCATTTAGATATCATATCTCAGTCTCTGTTATCATTTGTTGTCACATCATATTGTTGTCATTATTTGGGCTAATTGGCATGAGATTTGTGAGCCCGAGAGATTGGAGAGAATGATAACTGAGTTAGGGCCTGAGGGCCAGATTGTGAGTGATATATATGTGGATTGGGTTGCACGCTGCAACAAGCGCTATGGCTAAATATATATAGATTGGGTTGCACGTCGCAACAAGCCTTATTGCTATATATATGTGGATCGGATTGCACGCTGCAACAAGCCTTATGGTAATATATATGTGAATCGGGTTGCGCGCCGCGCCAAGCCTTATGGCTATATGTAGATCGGGTTACACGCCGCAACAGGCCTTAGAGATATATGTGGATCGGGCCCCACGCTACATCAGGTTATATTAGCACTTCGGATGGATCTGCCCCTCTGGAGTCTGCACACCCACAGTGAGAGCAGTTGCGATTGATTTTTGGGTTGGACCTGTCCTGTACAGTGTTGAGCGATGAGTGGAGTGTGAGATAGTGAGATTGAGTACTCTGAGAGTGTGGGTACATGAGCTCATCACTGTGGTGCAGTGCATTGACATGTATACTTGACACACAGGCATAGAGATGCATCCCCTCATGTTACACGTTTTTGTGAACTGTTGTTGGTTATTAGAGTTGGACTCTGACCTTTGTCCCCGCTCGTCACTACTTTCAACCTAAGGTTAAGTTTGCTACTTATTAAGTACATGGGGTCGGTTGTACTCATACTACACTTTTGCACCTTGCGTGCAGATGTTAGATGTTGATATTGTTGTGTATCGCAGGAGCTGTATTTGAAGATGTACCTGCTCCGGTCATAGGTGCCTCTTGTCCTTAGTAGCTTTAGAAATTTTAATCTGTTCATGTATATTTCAAAAAGATGATTATATCTATTTCATACCAGCTTTGTAAACTCTAAATCTTAGAAGCTCATGGTTTATACTACCAGTCTTTAGGAATTCCTTGTATAATAGTTTAGTTGTATTATCATTTCTTCTCTTAATGAATCTCATTTATATGGTTTATTGTTAACTAGCTTAAATAGCGGGTTGAATTAGGTGTCATCACGGCTCGTTGGATTTTAGGTCATGACATGGTCGAAACTTTTAGAATTAATAAAAAAAAGTATTTTTCAGCCGCTGCGCATCATGGTCGAATCATATCTGAAGGATGGTCCAAATTTGTAGCAAGAAGAAGCGCTCCAAACAGTTTGAAATGGATCAGTTAGACAAGGGTCCTTCAGTGTTAAAAACATATTGTTTACGGAGCTTCACATCTGACAAGATCGACAAGACATGCATGTCCATCATTGCCGAGGTTGTAAAGAGATGGTATGTTTGGTATTCTTGAGACTGGGAGGCTATTTTTCTACTACCCAAATGCTTTATACCCTCGTAATCCCCTTTTGAACCTGTGTTACTTTTTTTTGACTCCCCTCTCTTGGAATCAAGTTTGAAAAGAAGTCTAGATTAAAAAAAAGAGTGAATATCCATACTACTAGGAAACAAGAACTGGGGCAATTCGTTAAAAAAATAAGAAGAAGAAGAAGGAAAAAAAAAGCAAAAACAAAATGATAAAAAAAAAAACAAGAACAATAAAAAATAACAAATCTTCTGTATCAAGTTTGAACTACGTTTGACCTGATTTGTTTAAAGGATACGTATGCAACTCTATACTAGGATTCGGTCCAATCAAATCAAAAATAAAATTTTCTAATATCTGAAACTAGGGCAGAAGTTTGTTTTATGCTTCTATGAAGAGTCGATTCTAAGAGTTGTAAGTATACAGCCCCATCATCTTGAGTCTATTTTGAGCTTTCATGTGACCCTTTCTTTCTAACCCTATCCAAAAGCCTTCCAAATAAGGACCTCTCAATCAGTCTTAAAAATGCTAAGGGTAGCACGCAATGAGCAACAATTGTCAAACAACACAGAACAATGTGAAGTTGCTCGCATAAGAAAGTAAAAAAAAAAAATGAATGAAAATGATGGAGTCTTATTGGTGAAAACCCTCATGGGCACTGTAAGGTGATTGTAAGTAGAGATAAATAAATGAGAAAGACCGGTTGGTGAAAAACTTTTGAGGGAACCACTGTTCGAAGGTAAGCTGTGGGTTTGTGGGTTGGTGCAAATAATTGGCACAACGAGGCCCAATTTCGAAGACGAAAGGGAAAAACAAGAAGAAAAGGTTGATCGGTTGGATAAATTTGGCCGCTCAGTCCAAAATGCATGTCACGATCATTAAACTTGGCTACCACATTCAAATGAGCCCCTTGTTTCTTTCTTTTTTTTCCTTAAAGGGGCATTTTCAGTTAAATATTATTCCTTCTCACTTTTATATCACGTCATTATGTCCTTTTACTTTATTATTTTGAGTCAGTCTTTGTTAAAACAAGCGAGAAATAATTCCAGGCTATCAATTTGCTAACTGTACAAAAGGAGTTCTATCCTAGCACATCAAAGAAGACATAATTCAAGAAGCAACGTGCAAAATAAGTTGTTGAAGTTAAAAAAAAAATCTGAGGATTCATGCAAACAGAAGTTTCAAAGATATGTTTGTTGGTTTATTTGCTAGAAGCCAGCAAAAAAAAGGCCACAAAATTGATCACTGTTTTCTAAAAGTACTAAACAAAGGATGTGGGCATACACAACAGGGAAGAAGACACAAATATATCTTTGATCTTCTTTTGATAAACAGGCTTGAAAAGCCTAACAAAGCGTTTCAATAATGTCACCTGAGCAAAACTTGCTTCAGAGGTAAAAGATGATAGCTTTACAGACCCAAAAATTAATGACAGTTATAAGACAACTAGGTTTAATTTTGAGAGGAAAGGCCACCAAAAGAAAGTCTTTGTTTTGTAGACAAGGGTCAGCGACACTATGAACATCTGAATAGAAAACAGACAAGGACGACATTGGAAAGTCAAAGTTTCCAAAAAGCAGTACAAAGCCTCCAAGCCATTTGGTACCACACTGACAAAACCAGTTCTCTGACAGCAGGGGTGCCGCAGATTCAAATTATTCAGGGCATTCAAGGCCACAAACCAACCACCATTGTTAAAGTTATCAATCTTTCTTTGTTGAAAAAAGGAAGAAAATAGCGATGAAAGCAACTAGGTAAGAGTTGAACATCGTCTAAAAGGAAGTTTCTCAAACTTTTGTCTTTTTCTCATTAAAAAAGGAAAAAAAAATATCATTATCATATTAACACCTTACCTCTTTTCAGCACATGGCAGAAACACCCTCGTCGCCTTTTGACCCTAGGGCATAAATACCTTAGTGGTATTTTTAGGGCACAAACACTCTATTTTTTTTTGCATAGGGTACAAATACCCTCGCCGCTTCTTAACCCTAGGGCACAAACACCTTAGTGGTATTTTTAGGGCACAAATAGCCTATCCTTTTTCAACGTAGGGCACAAACACCCTCGTCGCTTCTTGACCCTAGGACACAAACACCTTAGTGGAATTTTTTGAGTACAAATACCGTAAAGGGTACAAACACCCTCGTTGATTTTTTATCCTAGGGAATAAACACCTTAGTGGTATTTTTAGGGCACAAACACCCAATTTCTTTACAGCATAGAGCACAAATACCCTCCTTACTTTCTAACCCTAGGCACAAATACCTTAGTGGTATTTCAAGCCACAACACTCTATCTTTTTTCAGCACGGGGCACAAACACCCTCGTTGCATTTTGACCCTAGGACACAAAAACCTTAGTGGCTTTTCTAGGGCACAAACATCCTGTCTTTTTTAAGTACAAGGCACAAACACCCTCGTTGTATTTTGACCCTAGGGTACAAACACCTTATTATTTTACTGCACATGGCATAAACACCCTCGTCGTTTCTTGATCTTAGGGATCAAACATCCTTGCGTTATTTTTAGGGAACAAACTCCCTAGTTGAAACTTGACCGTAGGGAACGAACACCCTTATATCGTTTTTAGGGACCAAACACCCTAGTCGGCTTGTAGGGAACAAAAACCCCTATTTCTTTACAACACATGGAACAAATACCTTGTTGCATTTGACCTTAGCAAACTACTAATTTAGGGAATAAATTTCATTTTCCTTTCATGCATAGTTTTTTCATGTCATTTCCTTTTCACTTTTTCAATAAAACAAGCTAATTTGCAACTTTATCCAGTAACTCACAAAAAAAAATTCGGTGCAAATTGGAGCCGAAAATTTTGTTCGTTTGCTTGTCTTTGATGGCTTTGCAGGTTCCCGACGTAAAGCACGGATTGTGATGATTAAAGCGTGTAGTTTTAGTTATCATCATAAAAAAAAGTCTTTCGATCACAACAATAGTTGGAGTTAGCTTTGATAATGTGTTCGCAACCCTACTTCTCAAGATTCATCTTCTCAATTTCTGATCAGGAAAGCAAGTAATTGAGAATGATCCATAATCTTTTATTCAGAGTGCATCAAGATCCAGTCTAAAGTCAACACAAGCGAGCAAGTCAAGAATCAATATTTGTCCAGAAGACACATAAATAGGAATTTTGCAACTCTTAATTTGCAGACATATGTAGTTCTCTTCTCTTTTCCTTTTTGATATAATAAGCAAGCAGCAAGTAACAGTAACATCAACAATAACAGTTTTAACTTCAGTGTATGGTAGTTCCAACGACCAAAACTTTTTCAGAACTATATAGACCTGATTCCTTTATGGCCAATGATATGTATGCTGTCTAAAATCAAGATCTGGTCATACCTTTAACTTTTCCTTTTCCTTTTCCTTTTGAGTAACGGTTCAGTAAAAATTAGCCACTCTATTTACTTTCTTTGTTTGAAAATTCTCCGTGTTTTCAAACAAAGAGGGGCAATGCTATGAACACTTAATTTTTACCACACTTGAGTTTTTCATCATATTTTTTGTAGTATTTGATATTTTTTATGCTTAATCTTGATATTTTAATTTTTATGTTATATTTCTAGTAGGATTTGTTAGAAAATACATAATAAATTTTACATAATCTACTACACAGAGGTCATAAAAATTTATTTTAAACACGAACCAAATCTAATAAAATTACTTCTTACCTTCCCTATACTATTTTCTTGCCCCATCACCCCACTCACTATACTATTTCCTTGCCCCATTACATTACTCCTTGCACTATTTTCTTGTCCTATCATCCATTGTCTACACTCTTCCTCTCTTCTTTTATTATAAACACACACTCCACATATCTTTTGGAGACCGAAAAAAGGATAACATTAGAGAGAGAGGGAGAGAGAGGGAGAGAGCAACTAGACCCCCCAAGAAACACCTCTGGCAGCCTCTCTTTATTTAAGAAAATTTTCCATAAAGTTTCTAGGTTATTTATTGGTTTAAAAGTTTACTTTCTTGGGGTTTGTAGTTTGTTCTTTATGATTTATCTGATTGGTATCTCGCTGCTGTTTGGTTGTTGATATTGGTTGTGTTTTTGTTGTGATTAGTAGCTTGTGGAAAGTAAAGATCATCACTACGAGTTATGTGATTTTTCTGCCATTTAGGTATCTCTCTCAACTTGTAATATGAGCTTATTTATCATGAATGGAAGCTGAAATTTTAGTCCCTACCTAACTGCCTTTAGCTACTTACCATGAATATTCAGTTTGTTGCACTTCTTTGATTTGGGACTGCGTTACTAGTATTTTGTTTCTTGTATAACATGGTAATTGGTAATGATATATAGTTTTAGACCTCTTAAGCCTCAAGTACAACAAGAATAGGGTTTCCATGTTCTTTTAGTACTAAAAGTGTTACCGGAAGTTTTCATGTTTTGGTTTAAAATGTAAAGTTCAGCTGTAGTTGTCCAACAGTATTTTCTTGAGGTCCTTTCCATGTTAGCCAGTCAATAGGCTGGTTTAATGATTTAAAATGAGCCAACATTTAGTTAAAACTTGTCTAGCAGATTGCGAGGTGGCCATCAACTTTAGACTTGCATATATAAAAGTTTCATAAGCGGAGGTGGAGAGGTCATTTACATTTTCGTTCGGTTCTTATTGGTGAAGTCCTTGAGTAGTTGTTTGAATTTTATGGATATTGCAACGAGTAGTGCGTTGCATTAGTTGAGCTATTCAAAATAAGCATAAATGGCCTTATCAACAAGTAAAACAAAGTTGTCCACTTCTCCCCCTTAAATGAAAAGTCGAAATTTTCTTTAAATAATTTGATAACTTAATCACTTTTAATAATTAATTTAGTTCGCTACGCAATTTTAGGCGCGTTGTGAACCATGTGTTTTCACACAATCCTTGGTTAATATCAAATAATAAAAGTAGTCATGTGTGCATTCCCGCTCCTTAACTTGTTAATAATAAATCGTGTTTGACCATGTGTTCATGCCCGTTCCTTGGTTAAACTCACATAACCAAGTAAAGACCTTGTGTGCTTGCAATCTCCTAGGCCAAATTAAATAAAATTTAGTTAAAGCGGCAATAGACAATAGTAACTTAAGTAAATAACACAATTTATCCAAAAATATTTAAGCCAAGTTTTCGTCAATAAAAGCGACCGTGCTAGAACCACGAAATTCAGGGGTGCCTCACACCTTTTTCCCGGTCAACAGAATTCTTTACCCTATCTTCTATTTTTGCGGAAATAAAAATAGAGTCAAACCTTCCTTTGACTAGGGATTCAAATAAAATGTGACTTGGAACATCAACAAAATCAATTCCAAGTGGCGACTGTATAAATAAAATAATCTCTATTCAAGTTTATTGCTTTAATCGAACCATGAATGTCACACCCTTTTTTACCATCCGCAAAATATTTATACTCTCAATATATAATATTATATATAAAAATTTGGTTTTATGTTCTACGAACTTCAATTCATGAAAAATATCAACAAAAATAGATCCTCAATGATAGTCATATTAAATATTGGGGTACGACATTTCAAGCAATCATGTCTAAACTACTTTTTAACAGAATAAATTTCAAAATCTTTATTTACAAAATAAATATATTTTTATATTGATTTGGTTTGATTATCTCATATTTAATGCCAAACCAAGTCAAATACATATCAATTTTCAAAATTAGTTTGATTCGATTAGCATCTATCTCCTTAACAGCTTGTTTTGGATGATTGTGAAATGTGTTTTACAATGTATCGTATTGTATTGTACAAGCAGAAGAAAAAACAGACCTCAATCCTATTTGGGAGTAATGACTCCTGGTATAATATAAAAGAAAGCGGTTGACGGACTGTTTTTAGAAAAGAAACATTAAGCTAAATACCAATATCTTCTTTAAGTGATGTTACATGTAACAGTGAGAAAAGTAATGTTGTGCGGAATTATGAGGGCCAAATCTCAAGCAACCTCGAAATAGCTTGCAAGGTATCAATCTCAGACAAGAACTAGTGGATTATATTTGATTAGCCATATGAGCATAAAATGTCACGACATTGATTCTTTCAGAGAGTAGTATTTATTGGTCGCGTGAAACAGGATTGGCAATGTACAAAAGGGGAGATTCGAATGAAGAGCGCACTATGCAACTTACCGTTCTAGATATTAACAGTATCTTTTTGGATTTTTTATTAAGACCGTTTTAAAAATTTCTTAATAATCATTGCAAAAACTCTAAGATCCATCGTGAATTAAAAAGATGAAAAAACAAATTAGAACGAAGAGCGCATTATGCAACCTAATTGGATCCCAAATACGAGCTATTTTGACACATTGAGTTTGTTCTAAAATGTTTGATTTCTTTTTCAAATTCACCATTATTGCTTTAATTGGATAAAAATTAATTTAGACAAATATTTATTATTAAATTCTATCAAATAATCTCCTTTATAAAAGAAGGGAATAATCTCCTTTTCTCACTTACAATTTGAATAAAAAGAATAATCTCACAAAGTTGCCACTTGCGTTTATTTATAGATCTTATGTTATCTTTTACAGCTTTCCTATTAAAATGACCATATAACTAAAATAATATATGTAACAGATTAGAAACCTAAGGTAATATTTCAAAATTAAAAAATAAATATAACAATTATATTCATGTATTACTGACTCATGTATTACAATCTCTATTAGGAATATGTATCTAAACCAAAGGACCCCTAAGTAAAATGTTAAGGGCGATAGAAATTAGTTTACACAAATGCTTTTATTATTAAAGAAGACCAAATATTGTTTTCTTAAAGAGTGTTCAAAATATTAAAAAGACTACTGCATGAACAGAAAATACTATGTCAAAATCAGAAAAGCAAAAGAGAGTAGCCTATGCAAAAGCCCTACATAAAACCTCCCAGTATCCAATAAGCGCCATTTTTTTCAAACTTGGACTCTAGCCACCCTCTCACTCTCTTCTTATTCTAAAAGGTCACCAAACACAAAAACAACACAATGGTATCCGAAACAATGGAACCAATAATCCTCCAGCTCCACCATCTCTCCGCCGTCAAATTCGGCAAATTCAAAGCTGAAATCCAGCATCTCTTCCCCAATTTACATCGACCTCTGTTTAATAGTCTCTTATCCTTCGATTCTCCCTCAGATTTTTCATACGCTCGTCGGTTCACTCCCGTCTTCCACCAAATACTACGTCGTGTGTGGCGTGCCTTACATGGCTCTTCCTATTGCCACGTGTATATCCACTTCAACCAGCGATGCTGCCAGTATGTTCTTCTTTTGTGCCTGCTTCATTCTAAACTTCATTCATCATCACGTAATCATTAACAAGTAATTATTATGTGACTTGTCTTCATATCAGCATACAGTTAATGGAGGCTCAATAAAATTAATGGCCTAAAGTCAGCTCTTTTTTATGTATTTTTTGTTTATAACATAGTATTTTTATAAGATATTAATTTTCAAATTCACAATAAACATCTGATAGTAATATTAAATTTATATTATGGAGGGTTAATTTAAATTAATAAGATGTAAGCCATGTATTTGCAATATGATATCCTGGATCTAGTTGTAAAAAGTATTAGTTACTAATATGAAGATTTAAGTAGTTTAATTCAAAGTTTTTAATTTTTTTACTGTTAAAAAGTATCAATATTTCTATCTTTGTTAATAAAAATTTTGTGCTAATTCTATGAGTTTTAATATTGTCTAAACTAAAATAAAACCAGAAAATCTATTAAAATATTTTGGGAGCCTAAAGCAGAGGCTTTACTAATCTCTCCTTTGAGCCATTACTGGTTGATTTGCCTAAAAATTGTATTCGAATAGCCTTATAACATTTCTTATATATATATATATATACACACACGCAAGTATTGGTATTTATCTTTTTGTCAATATTTTGGCCTTTTCCTCTTGTATTTCCCTCAAAATATTTGTTGCAAAATTAAGACACTCCATTAAAAAATCAGTAACTGTCTACATTGATTGCTCAATTAAAGGGAAAGGCATTTAAGAAAATGAAGACTATCAGTTTTCAAATTCATTATCATAATTTCTGTTTGTATTAATATTGTTAAGTTTTTATGCCTATTATATTCATAACCTCCAAAAATTTAATGTGTAAGTTAATGACATGATTGTATGTATTCCTCTATCTATGCTTGTATGTATCACGATTCACAAGCCTAAACGCCAAACAACAAATCCACGAGATTATCATATTAGCAGCATCCTTCATGTTATTATTTTGTTTGCAAAGCTATAAAATCAAAGAATACTGTGGAGCCAACTGGTAAATACGTGAAGACACTCTTGTGAATCCTTTGGGATGTAGACTGACTTTCTTTTTGTTCTTATTTGCTAGATTTTGCATTTTTTTTCTCCATGCGTGGCCTTCTCTGAACTTTTATCAACGAGTATTTATAAGATGTTACTTAGTATTTTTATTGCTATTGATTCAATTAATTTTCCCTGTTTTTACATATATTTCAATCATGCATATATGATAGTAGAGTTTTTTCATGATTAAAAAAATGACAAGTCTGAATTCCCGTTGATATAAAGCCCAGTAACCGCCTAATTGAGTCAAAGCCCACGTTGCTGAGCAGTAATCTAATCTTTATGATACACAAATGTACAACGTTGATAAAAACTAAAAAATGAATAACTACCTACTTTAATTCTCCTAATAACATGCATGATGTTTGGCTAAAATTTTATATTTTTGCATGTAATTTGTATTGCATTATGCCTTGATCTTGTTAATTTTTGTGTGAATATTTGTGACTCGAGCTTAACAATGGTATTTTTATGTGTAGGAGTCAATTGGAAGTGATTTGGGGAGTTTGCGTGGAAATTGATTTCAAAGAGGGAAGAATTTGAAGGAAGTATAAGTTGGTGCCCTGGTTGATGCCAGGCACCAACCAAAACGCCGTTGACAGCAGGCTAAAATATTCACTGTCCAGATTGGCGCTAGGCATCACCAAAACGCCATTGACAGAAGACCAAAAAGTTTGTTGTTCAGGTTGGCGCCAGGCGCCAAGTGAGACGTCAAAGGGCGGATTTTGTCCTAATTTGGCTGGGACTTGGGGATTTCAACCCTACAAATCTGCGAGAATATTATCCTTTCCTTTCAGGTGCTTGACTTGAAACTTGTATGGAGAGAACCATTGTGCCCATCTGAGAATCTGAGGATTAGGGATAATTTTTGAATTTATCCGGATCATTTTTGGGAAAGCCTTCATATCCATTTCTACTAGAAATTCTGTATAGATAAGGAAGAAATTGAATTTCTTGATTCCATTCTTTACTGCAAGAATTTCTTTGAAGGTGGAGTGATAATGTTGCTCGGCATCTTTAAACTTTCCACTGGCGTATCCGCATATTTTCCGCTGGCCATCGTTTTCTTCAAATAGAACAGCACTCCAATATTCATGGCTGGCATCAGTTTGCACTCCAACATGTATAAAAGGGGTTTTAAACCTATTTTTGGGGGATTGAACATGCTTTGGACCAAGGGAGAGCAAGGAGCCGCGGTGGAGGCCGAAATTCATTAGATTCCATCTTTGTTCCATCAAACTTAGTAATCTTTACATTTCTTTGGATGAATAGTGTTTTGCTACCATATCTATGTGGAGCTAAATTTCGCGTTTTAGGATTGTGGTTGTCATGAATATTGAAGTTTATTAATTACATTAATGTTAATTTGAGTTATCGTCTTTGGTTGTTTCTCTAATTCTGTGCATAATTGCTTAATTGTTTGGCCAGCAATTGAATTTTATTTACTATCTATGCTATGCTTGGGAAAGCCATGTTTAGATTAAAGTAGAATTAGAGAGAGCTTGTTTCTGAACCCGTGGCTCGGGGAAAGATTTCGCGGTTAGGATAGGAATATACCTAACAGTCTTGCTTAGTTGAATACCGTATTATAGTCGTTCATGATAGATTCTATACAATAGAATATAAGGTTGATATGTTGTGGATAGATGGATAATATTGCGAGAACATGCTATTTATATAAACGATCCGGTCAACTAGCAACCATAGATAATTCCGATTAGTAGATGTAATTACAAACTCAATAGGATTGATAAACCGACCACAACCTTGGAATCTATATCTCCTTTGGTTACGTGTTTAAATTTCACAATAGTAGTTGTAATAGAAAAATCAAACTTTTGATTATCTGAAGTCTCTATGGGTTCGACATCCGACTTTCGAGTCACTTTATTACTTGATGGCCACGTATACTTGGGGAACCAACAAGTTTTTGGCGCCGTTGCCGAGGACATAGTTATTGATTGTTTATCTAAGTTAAGCTTTAACTTATTTCTGTTCAAGTTTTTTATTTTCTTATTTAGTTATTATTATAATTTTTTTTTACATGCCATCTTGGAATGAAAATTGTTTGAATGATGGTTATTCTTACTTTGATGATCCTTGTCCATATTGTGGAGAACCCCACTGGTGGAAAAAATTGTCAGAATGTTCCCAGGAGCGGATTGTGCACACAATCTCAATCGTTTGAGTAGAATATTTGTAATATGTGTGGTGGTCAAGGTGGCCATTGGGATGACTGTACTAATTCTTTTTATCCTTCCCTTACTATGATGTTTCTGATAATTTTTGTGAGTTTGATAAGAATAAAGTGGAGAATGTGAAATATGATGCTCAGACTATGGACCTGTTGAGGCAATTATTGGAACAAACTGTTGAAGACTTTAAAAATATCAAGGCAACAATCAAGAGAATGGAAGCTAAAGTGAGTGAAATGGCTGAGTCGTGTACGGTCCAACAGTCAATTGTAAAGGATAGTGGTCACGGGTTTTGTGAAGTTGAAGAAGAATTTGAGAGCCGATCTGTGGTGCAAGAAGTACAGGATATCGTACGTAATGCCTGTATTACGGATATATTGAAACAAGTAGCAGAGCAACAGGATGAGCTCAAGAAAGCTATGAAAAGAATGAGTATATCAATCACCATAACGAAGTCCAATGCAGAAGACTTTGCTGAAGAGAGCGAGTTCCATCAAGAGGTAAATTTTGAAGAAGAGGAGATTTGGAGCAAATTTGGCCAATGGAACAAGCTGAACGATTAGAAATATATGAGGCTCAACGTGAGAAAATTACAGATGGGATGAAAGACTTAATAGAAGGAAGAGCTGAACTGGGACAAGAGATCGAAAAATTTGGCATTCCTATTCATGACTTGGGAACTCAATTGAATGCAAAGGTTGATGTGTCTAAAACCCAACAAAATAGTTTTGAGTTGTGTGAGGCTGAAAAGGAGCTTATACGCCAAATAGAGGAGCTAAAAGTAGAGACACTACAACATTTTAGCCATTTAACCACTCATGAAAAGTGTGGCCTAAATTATCAAAAAGTATGGCATCTGATCAAAGGCTACATTTTTCGTCTTTAGGCAACACTTTTTTAGGGGTGGCCTAAACTAGCATAACCTTTCCCTAAGACTACGCTTTTCAAGTGTTGCTTTAGAAGCCACACTTCAAAAGTGTAGCCTATAACATACAAAGGCCACACTTGCACATACCCCTTTATAGCAACGCTTTCAAGTGCTGCAACAACACTTCCAAAGTGTGGCCTTTGGTACCTTATAAGCCACACTTTTTATGCGTGCCTTTTGCAGCAAATCGTGCAATATATTCCCTTTCTTGTAAAATTTTTAATATATCCAATAATCTCACATTTTTTTAGATCATTGCTACAATATGAAGAGCTTAAGCACTACATCAACTGAAAAATAACCAAACAAAATTCAAATGCACATACTTGCTATGAACTTCCAGAAAAATACATATATTATGTACTACATTAACTAATAAAGCAAATCCCCTAAAGGCGTGTCCTAGTAATGAACTTAAATAAAAAAATTGAAAGTATGTATCATGATAAAACTTTACAAACACTAAACAACTAAAGCTAGAATCTATTAGAAACCCCATTTGCTATCCCCTTAGCTACAAGTTTATTTTCTGATACATAGCTGATTTAACATCCTTCATCTCATAATTTTGTAACTGATCCATTTATTGTAAGCTTGGCCTCCCCCTTAAGCTAAGTGGCATGTAAGCTTTCCTTGTTCAAACCAACAAAAACTTTCGAAGGTTTCAAGGCCTTTAGTTCTCCATTTATATTTTCTTTGTTCTCTTTAGTAGCTCTGCCTTCTTGCAATTGAAATAAACAAAGATGCACTGTTTGTTATAGCCTGCTAATAATGCGAAAATTTTTTATCTCTATATAAGATGAGTACTATAAAGTTGGAGGAGTTCAAATATGTGAGTATTAATTGTGGGGGCATAAATATAAGGGAGGAAATCTGCTTAATAACAAACTGGCATTTTTGCAGGACTACTGACATAACCACAAATCTCAAAGCATGATAATTCCTAACCACTATCAGTGTCCACGCCAACTTACTGATCCACAGAAAGAAAAGAACAGACATTTGATAAATGTTAATTTATTGTTACACAAAACAAACTGATCTCCAAGCAATACTATGAAGACATCTCAGAATACTACGTTATAAAATGCAGGGTGATGCAGAAATCAAGAAGTCCCATGTGCATAATATTCAGTAATAACACTGATCTTAAGATATCAAATAATTCATGCTTAGTCCCATATAGGTACTCGTCTACTGCTTAGACCGGCTTCTATAAATATCAGTATGGTCTTATTCTGTTCCTCTGTTTTTCTCTCTGTATAGTGGCCTGCTGAATGACATGCTAAAGAAACAGTACTCATTAACCACAAGTCTCTGTTCACCCTTTCTAATTCAAACATAATTCTAATTCTTTCCAAACGACATTTGACTTATACTGGTACAGGTGATGTCGAATTCTGAGATACACCAAAGTTGCGATTCTTGCTTTAGTAGTCCATTGGACCAGATGTTTCATTCCTCTAATGCTTTAAAGCATTACATGCCAAGAAGACACCGAAAAGGAAAAAGGAAACCATGAGTCTGACTGATCAAAAAAAAATTTAAGTCTTAATATCTTCAAAAACTGTGTATATAAAGGATTAACTTTCCAATAAGAATATCTTATCTTTACCTGTCAATAACTATGAAATCATTTTCATCAACTTCAATTACAACCATAAGTTCCTAGAAAAGTTATTTCCCTACTTGAGCAATGCTCACATGTACCTCTCACTAAATTACCTTGTTGCCCAGCTAGAAACAGACTGATGAATAGAGGTAACATCCATCTTTTGTTATCATCCTCTATAATGGCATCCTAAAGCTACTTTAAATTTTTCATACTTGAAGGGTTATGAAGTCTTAGACACCAAAGCAACGTCTTGGAACCTTGTCAGGACCATGATTGCCACATGTTTAAATAAAGAAGAAAATTTCTTCGTTGTTTCTATGTCTTTTTTTTTTTTTGGACAAAGATAAGCAATTATTTCGCAGATACCTACCATTGCTCTCAAGTTTCATCAAAGAAAACACCACTGTATTAGGATGACAGAGAAAGATGCAAATAGATATTGATATCTATATACCTAAGGTCACATCCTTTACAACAAACAAAAACAATGATACCATCCAGACATTGTAACTTGAACAAAATGTGATAAGAAAAACACAACAAAGTCATTTTTGCTGTAGTTTATGAGAGTATGCTCACTCAGATTCAAATCTAAAAATAGAAAATCGTAGTTAACTAAATCTTGCACTCCAATAATGCAATAGTGACTGGGTCTGGTTAACTTTCTTAAGACTGATAGCCTTACTTCAGAACAACGACTTCTTCACCTAAAATCTTAAAGAAATTAGTACTCTTGGTGGATAAAAAGTGCTCCAGTACTTAACAATATGACTATTGAAAATAAATAGAACGTGGCTATTGGAGAAATGCTTATATTTCAATTCAATCATTTTATATATCATAAGTATAGAACTAAAGAAAATTTTACCTGAAGCAACTGACCTTATTGCCTTGTACGAGATAAGGTGTAGATCCAGATGAAAATTGAGGTGAGCTGACAGATTATACATCATAATTTTGGTTTGCTTTGATTTGGCTAATTTAACTATCGATTTCTTTTCCATCTTCACAATTTCAGAAGTTCCAAGTGCTAACTAAAAAGATCCAGAGCATCTTCACCGGAACTAATACAAAAAAGGAACTTTATCATTTCATCTAGAAAGAGATAGTTTCAACCAGAAGAAAGAACTAAGAATAAAACAACAAAACTAATAAGAAAATGAATGTCAATATTTGCAACCTTCTCCAAATTGTGGTTTTGAGCACATAACAACTCCTTACCTACTTTGCAACCATAGTATCTAAATACACTCTGATTAGCAACAAACATGCTATTACACCACTATCTTTCACCCAGAGGAAATGACCCCATCCCCTTCTTGCAAGTTCTCATAAAAGTAATTCTCGGCCTTTTTTTCTTTTACTCTTCTATCTCTAACCTAAAACACCTAAAGCTTTGTGGGATTCTCTCCTCATTTTAAAATCTAAAACACTACAATATCTTTGATAAAATCACTTTCACTTCCATCTTGAAAGTAATCAATACTCTGAAAAATGACAATATAATATAGGGCTGAATTTTATGGAGATAAATGAGAACAGAATAAATAATAAAACATGAATATCAGATTTATAATGGACGTAAAAGACAAAAAATTGTAATCGCTGAGACAAGAAACGGACCCTAGCGAATGATCCTATATGTAAATCGAGCAAAGCGTACAGTAGTTCCTTCCAGACTCTCCTTCTCGTCATTTAGGATCTCCTTCTGCAAATTTTGTTTCTAATACTTCTGATTGTCCTTCGGTCTAGATCTTTGTGTAAATCGAGCAAAGCGGACTGCATTCCTTTCACTCTCCTTCTCGGCTCTCGCCCTTTTGGATCTCCTACTACAAATATTGATTTCTATTCCTTCCGACTTTCCCTCGACCTTGATCTTTGTTTCAGGCGACTCTTCTTCCATCTCCATTCTAGGCCACTTCCCTTCAAAATTGGAATATTTTTGAAGAGCAAACATGTGCGTGCAAATTTCCTTTCAAAAAAGATATTTTTGAAGAGCAAATAGTAGGGGGGGTTTGTTTTAGGGGGAAACTTTAGGCGCGGGAAATATTTGGGAATAGTTTTAGGGGGGGAGTTTTAGAGCACCCTTTTATGTCGTTGCTTTTAAGATTAACAAGAACAACGCTTCAAAAGTGTCGTAGTAAAGCTGAATAAACGTTCCCAATACTTTATCATTTGGCTACGCTTATAACCCGTGGTTTTTATATTCAAAGAGAACATTTTGTAATAGTTGCCTAAACTGCGTGGCCTAAATGTCATTACAAAGGCCACGCCTCAAAAAGTGTTCCTATATGTTTTTTTGGCAACACCTTTCAAGTGTAGTCTAAAATTAATGTGGCCTTATTTCACGTCCTTAGTTGTTAACTACGTACACGTGTGGCACTTTACAATTTGCTTACGAACTTGCATAACTTGCTCATGTTCTTGCTATGCCAAGTCAACCTTACCACACTCAGGATCGTTAAGAGAATGGTAGAAAGAACATAAGAGAATTGTTAAAGGAAGCTTTGTATTAGAGAGAACTTGAATTGTTTGCTTGGTGAATTACAAATGGAATGAACCCCTTTATATACTAGTCTCTTAGGGGCTAGAGTGTAAATATTAATCGTTACACAAGTCCTTAATATTTACAAGATAAGGGCTTTCTCTAGAATTCTCTAACAGGCTAGAAGATTCCAAGGACTTTCCTAGTAAATCCATAGGGTTCTAGGGTCTTCCAAAGGAAATGTCCATATTTTTCTAGAATCTTCTCACAAATGCTAGCCTACCTCCTATGTAAGCTTCCACATGGCTTTAATATATGCCAAATGGTGCCTATGTGGCATGGTGACGTGGCGGGTCATCACACTCTCCCCCATCTAATGTTGCGACGACCGCGGCGCAATGTTGCTGCATAAACTCTCGGATCCTATCTTTGAATTTCCATAAGTCTTCATATCGTTCCCACGTGGCCTCCTCCGAAGATTGCCCCTTCTAATGGACGAGGAACATTACGGTGGCTTTCTGCCCTTGTTTTCGCCTGACTTGGTAATCAATAATAGCCTCAATCTCCCGGTCATGTGAGGCGGTGATAGTAATAGGCGCTCGACTTGATTGGCTCCTACTTGGATCATCCTTGTCTTCATGATATGGCTTAAGCATGCTGGCATGGAAGATAGGATAGATCTTAAGATACAATGGCATGTCAAGCTTGTATGAGATCTTGCCTACCTTGGCGACGATCTTAAATGGCCCCTCATACTTACAAATCAGATTATAATGCATGCCTCGTAGTGCCTTGAACTGTCTTGGGTTAAACTTTACTATGACCATGTCCCCAACTCTATAACCCATGGGACGCCGCTTACGATCCGCAAACTTCTTCGTCTTCTTAGCTGCCCTATCCAAGTAGACTTTGCAGTGTCAAGCTGCTCCCCCCATCCTTTGGCCATATGATTATCCCCCAAACTCTTTTCCTCGAACGCGGCTGGTAATGAATGTGGAGTTTGTGGCTGTTGGCCTGTGGCTAGTTCAAATGGTGTCCGCCCCGTGGACTAACTCCGCTGCAAGTTATAAGAGAATTGGGCGATGTCTAGGAGCCTTGCCCAATCTTTCTGATGCACGCTTACATAATACCTCAAGTAGCATTCTAGTAAGGCATTGACCCATTCCCTTTGTCCATCCGTCTGTGGGTGGAAACTAGTGGAAAAGTGCAGTTTCGTGGCAAGTATGTCGAATAACTCTCTCCAAAAGTTTCCAGTAAAACGGGGGTCTCGATCACTGATAATATGCCTTGGTAAGCCCCTATACTTTACCACATTCTTAAAGACTGTTTGGCAGCTTCCTTGGCAGTGCAACCTGGTGAGGCGAGCATGAAGGTGGCATATTTGGAAAATCTATCCACCACCACCATAATAGTACCATAACCATCAGACTTTGGTAGGCAAGTGATAAAGTCCATAGTCACGCTCTCCTATGGACGTTCTGCAACTTGTAGTGGCTCCAAAAGTCCTCCGAGTTTTTGTTGCTCAACCTTGTCCTATTGCAGACAAGACAACTCTGCATATAACACTCTATGTCATCTCGCATGCGTGGCCAATAGTAGACTGACTAAACCAAGGCCTTAGTGCGACGTTGGCCTGGATGACCAGCCCACATTGTGTCATGACTCTCCCTTATGATCCGCTGTCTAATATCTCCAAACTTAGTGTTACGCGGCGCCTTCCTGAGCTTCTTTGGAAGGGCGACGTGAGGCTAGGCAATCGTTGTCAGTACGATTACCGTCCGCCAACTGAGGTCCCCTCCGCACGCTAGACTAGATTGTCAGTACCGTGCGGGAAAACCAATATCGTAGGCAACAAGAGAATTGAAAGCAGTAGTTGATGATGAATGCTGATTGTATTGAAAATGCTGAAAGCTATTACAAAGCTAATGCGGTGTCGAGGGGGCGAGACACCAATACAGAGAAATGATTGCTTGCTTGAATGTGTGAATGCTGATACCCCCCTAATAATGCTTAAAATAAATAAACCAAAATTACAGGAGTAGACCTAAGAAAGCTCTAGGAGCATAATGAATATAAAACAAGTAAACCTATTCTATATTTACAATGAAAAGGACTTAGTCTTCTATGATGTAGAACTACTAAGTCCAATGGCAGCAACTTTGTCTTGAGGATCAGGGTCTGCGCGCGCGTTGCTGTCGGCGCGCGCGACACTATTGATGATGGCCTGCGGCTGGGCGCTGGCGCTTGTGCTTGGATCATGATGGATGCGCGCGGCATTGGCTGTGCGCGCGGCATCGCTTGTCTGCGCGGTATTGTCTGTGCGCGCAGCATTGTTGACACTCGCAAGCCGCTGGGCGCCGGCAAGGAGTGTTGGTGGGGCGACAGAGGCACGTGCGCGCTTGTCACTTGGCGCGGCCAAGACCACGGGGCCGACCGTGGTGCTAGGCTTTGAGAGGCTTGCTAGGACGCCACGGGCGCGTCCAAGGGGTCATGGGGCGAGGCTGGAAAGCCGCCCATGACATTCTCCCCCACCTGAGTTGGCGCCGTCCCCGGAGCCTTATTTGCCTGAGGATGATGATGATGTTTTCGGCGTCTGTTGGCTGGGAGGTCTTCCCCTCTGCTTTGTGGAGTGATGATGAGGGTCTGCATGACGCTCCATGTATTTGCGCAATGATTTGAGGCGGCTGACATGGAACACTGGATGGATTTTCCACCAGGATGGAATGCTGACCTGGTATGTAGGTTTCCCAAGGCGTTTTTCAATGGACATGGGTCCGATATATGGCCGTAATAGACGAGAGTCCTTGGCCTTCCCTGTACATAAGTACCGCTTTGGGACTCTTACCATCACTTTGTCTCCTGTTTGATATTGAGCAAAGCACAGGTTCTGTTCAGCATGCCTCTTGGCCCTGTTTTGGGCTTTGACGAGATAGCTCCGCACTATCTGCATGGTTTGCTCTCATTCCTTCGAGAAGCTGGCAGCTTTATGCAATGTTGGCATGTTTGACGCATTCATCATTTGTGGGAGTAGTGGTTGCTGTTCGGTAACAATTTCAAAAGCGCTTTTGTTTGAAATGGCGCACTTTTGGAATTGAAACACAGTTGAGCAGCATCCAAAAGCTTCACCCAATGTTGTTGCGATCCGGTTGCAAAGTGGCGGAGGTATTCCTCCAGCATGTCATTGAACCGTTCTGTTGGGCCATCTGCCTGATGGTGAATGGTTGGATTGTGGCTGACTGTGGATCCAAAGCACCCAAAGAGTTAGGTCCAAAACTTGCTACTGAAGCGTGAGTCGTAGTCACTAATGATGTGTTTGGGCATACCCCAATATTTGACAATATGGGCAAAGAAGAGTCGAGCTGTATCCTCTGCCGATATGCTTTGTGGAGCTGCTATGAATGTGGCATACTTGGAAAACCGGTCTACTACAACCAGGATGGTTGCAAGATCTCCGACCTTGGGTAATCCAGTGATGAAATTGAGGGAAATGCTTTCCCATGATCTCTGCCAGGCAGGTAGCGGTTTCAAGAGTCCCGCTTGTGCTGGGCGATCAGACTTGTCCTTAGGACATGGTTGGCAAGTCTTCACGCAATGTGGGATGCCATCCATTGCTTGACGCCGATGATTTGATTTTTGATCCTTGAGGATGGGGGTAGCCTGAACTTTGGGTTCATGTCTTTTGCCTCCCTTCCTCGACTGCATGGCTGAGATGTTTTCGGCAGCCATCTTTATGGGTTTGCATGGAATGACGCGGGGTTTGGCCCCGTTTTCTCCCATCATCAGGAGCATGTCGGCGAATGGCACCGGTATGGTGTTGGTTTGCCTCAGGAATTCCAACCCCACTATCAATTCGAAGTCATCGATGATAGCTATGCATAGGTTGAATCTTCCCTCATATGGACCAAGCTTCATTGGTACAGCTTTGGCTTTTCCACTCAGCGTCTGGGATGGTGATTTGATAGCCTTGACACTGCCCTTACACTTTTTCACAACCAGACCGAGGCGCTCTACCTGAGATGAGGCTAGGTAGTTGTGGGTAGCACCCGTGTCTATCATGGCTCGGATGGGGCGGCCGTTTACTTTCATGTCGACAAACATGAGGGTCCTCTCTTTTATGGTGGGAGGCCACTCATCCGTCTTCTCTTTCCCTTTCTTGGTGATCGGGCATGCATTCTTCTTCGGGCTACCAGTGCTAGGTCCCGCTAAGGTATCTGTGATGGAGCTAACAAGTGCATTGAAAGCACCTACTTGCTCCGCGTCGTCAGAGTCAGTGTCTGACTCGTCTTCGACAGCCTGATGAGCGTTGATCTGCACATGTGGGCATTCATTGTTCCAATGTTGCCCACCGCAATGACGGCATTCTAAGGAAGGCTTTCTCCCTTGATTGTTGTTAACTGATGCAGCGGTGTTGCTGCTTGATGAAGGAGTCTTAGATCTGGATGCACTTCGATCTCCCCCATTTTTGCTAGGACCACCATGGCTTGGTTGGTTCCCGTTGTATCCTCCTCGGATAGGCGGCTGGGGCCTATCCTTCAGAGATTCCAAATGATAGTCCCCAAGGCATTCGGCAGCTTGGATTGCCTTGGGAAGGGTATCTACCCTCTGACGTTGCAGCTCTGCACGGGCATGAGGTTTCAAACCTTCTATGAATGCGAAGAGTTTGTCTTTGTCCCCCATGTCTCGTATGTTTAGCATGAGCGCGGAGAAGTCCCGCATGTACTCCCGCACTGACTTGGTTTGGCGGAGTTCCCGCAGTTTTCTCCGTGCATTGTATTCCACATTCTCGGGGAAGAACTGTAGGCGTATGGCTGCCTTTAGTTCCGCCCATGTCTGGAGATTGTCTTCACCGGCCCTGATGGCTTCATATTTCACTCGCCACCAGAGCTTAGCATCGCCCTGAAGATACATGGCAGCAGTTGCTACCTGTTTTGCTTCGTCCAGTGGACCAACGGCATCGAAGTATTGTTCGATGTCGAATATGAAGTTCTCCACTTCTTTAGCATCTCGAGATCCGTTGTATGGCTTTGGCTCCGGAATTTTCAGCTTTTGTGGAGCAGGGGCAATGTTCATGGCGCCCCCAATATGGTTGTCACCTCCTCTGAGCAGGCTTTGAAGGGCAGCATTGACAACATTTGAGCTGGCCTGTCAAGTTGTCTATGGTTTGCTACATGGCAGTGATTCTGTCTGCCTCTTGTTCACGTTGGGCCAAATCCTAAGCACGCTCCTGTTGGAGGTCCTCGAATTTGCCATGAATGCCAGCTGCCTCGATAGCTGCTGTTTGACGGTTATCCTCAGAGTCCCGATTGATGTTTGCAATGTCATTTTTGGCCTGCCGCATCCTGCGGTCCAGGTCGTCCAACCTTTGCTCTAGGCTGGTTTTTAAATCAGGCACCGTATCTACGATGGGCCGTAGTACGTCAATTGTTTGTTCGAGGACGGTGATCCGATCCCCTTGAGTCACCATGGTCAGAAATGGTGAAATGGCAACACGTTCCCTCGTCCGATGTCGAGCCTAGGCTCTGGTACCAACTGTTACGCGGCGCCTTCCTGAGCTTCTTTGGAAGGGAGATGTAAGGCTAGGCAATCGTTGTCAGTACGATTGCCGTCCGCCAACTGAGGTCCCCTCCGCACGCTAGACTAGATTGTCAATGCTGTGCGGGAAAACCAATATCGTAGGCAACGAGAGAATTGAAAGTAGTAGTTGATGATGAATGCTGATTGTATTGAAAATGCTGAAAGCTATTACAAAGCTAATGCGGTGTCGAGGGGGCGAGACACCAATACAGAGAAATGATTGCTTGCTTGAATGTTTGAATGCTGATACCCCCCTTAATAATGCTTAAACTAAATAAACCCAAATTACAAGAGTAGACCTAAGAAAGCTCTAGGAGCACAATGAATATAAAACAAGTAAACCTATTCTATATTTACAATGAAAAGGACTTAGTCTTCTATGATGTAGAACTACTAAGTCCAATGGCAGCAACTTTGTCTTGAGGATCAGGGTCTGCGCGCGCGTTGCTGTCGGCGCGCGCGGCACTATTGATGATGGCCTGCGGCTGGGCGCTGGCGCTTGTGCTTGGATCATGATGGATGCGCGCGGCATTGGCATTGCACGCGGCATCGCTTGTCTGCACGGCATTGTATGTGCGCGCAACATTGTTGACACTCGCAAGCCGCTGGGCGCCGGCAAGGAGTGTTGGTGGGGCGACAGAGGCATGTGCGCGCTTGTCACTTGGCGCGGCCAAGACTACGGGGCCGACCGTGGCGCTAGGCTTTGGGAGTCTTGCTAGGACGCCACGGGGCGCGTCCAAGGGGTCATGGGGCGAGGCTGGAAAGCCGCCCATGACATTAGGCACGTAGATCCGCCGACCTATGGTAAGCAGTAGGCCATCTTCGACCCAAAAACGTCTTGTATTGCCCTGGTTGGCTAACTCGATAAGTTGTTTGGATGCTAGATCATGCTGCATGCCTTCTTTCATAGCCTCACGAATGTCCTATCTTGTTGAAATGACTGCAGCAAGTTCTGCTTTCCAGCTTAAGGCATCAGCTACAACGTTACCTTTGCGCGGCTTATACTCCAGCACATAATCAAATTCGGCCAAGAAATCCTGCCACCTAGCTTGTTTTGGTGTGAGCTTCTTCTGCGTCTGAAAGTACCTAGTAGCTACATTGTCGGTGTTGACCACGAACCTCGACCCGAGCAAATAATGTTAACCATCTACGAAGGCAATGCACAATGGCAGTCATCTCCTTCTCTTGCACCGTGTAACGCCGCTCCATTTCATTTAAATTGCAGCTCTCAAATGCTATGGGATGCTTATCCTGCATCGAAACCCCCCAATGGCAAAATCTGAGGCATCTGTATGCACCTCAAATGTCTTGGAAAAGTCAGGTAATGCCAAGACTGGCTCCTCTGTTACAGCTGCCTTAAGGCCTTCAAACGCCTTTTGACAATGCTCCGTCCAAACCCATGGCTTGTTCTTCTTTATCAACTCAGTCAATGGTGCGGCTTTTGCTGAGTAGCCACTGATGAACCGATGATAGTAGTTAAAAAGTCCAAGGAAGGATCTCAACTTAGTTACCTTTATAGGTGCCTCCCACTCCTGGATAGCACGTACCCTTAGGCTCGTCCATGCATAGCTCGCTATTGCTAATAATATGGCTTAAGAAGTGCACCTCTGATTATGCAAACTCGCATTTCTCCCTCTTGATGTATAGCTCGTTCTCCCGCAAGATTTGGAAAACCTTCCTTAAGTGCTCCATGTGCTCCTCCAAGGTGTTGCTGTAGATGACTATGTCGTCTAGGTAGACTACCACGAACTGATCAAAGTAGGGATGGAAAATCTTGTTCATAAAGGGGCAAAATGTGGCCGGCGCATTGGTTAAGCCGAAGGGCATCACCAACCACTCAAAGGCTCCATATCTCGTCACACATGTTGTCTTCAGCTCATCCCCTTCTGCAATGCAAACCTGGTAGTAGCCCTTGCGACGATCCACCTTGGTAAAGTACTTGGCTTGCCCAAGTCTATCGAACAAGTCAGTAACGAGCGAGATCGGGTACTTATTCTTCACTGTGACCTTATTAAGTGCTCGGTAGTCTATGCACAAGTGCAACGATCCATCCTTCTTCTTCTGGAATAATACTGGTGTGCCGAAAGGTGCCTTTGATGGGCGAATGTAACCAGCATCTAGTAGCTCTTTCAATTATTTCTTGAGCTCCTCTAGCTCGGGCGGTGCCATACGATATGGGGAAAATGCGGGTGGCTTATCCCCTGGCTCCAACTCAATCTTGTGATCCACCTCTCACCTACGCGGCAAGTTCTTAGGCAACTCCTCGGGCATGACATCTTTGTTTTCCTCAGGCAATTTCTCTATGCAAGGCGGAAATGTCTCTTGAAAACTCTTGTCTTCCTCCAGACTTACGATGGTTGTCATGAACGTCGGCTCCCCCTTCTTGATCCCCTTGACAACCTTCATGGCTGAAAGTTGTGCTTGGATCTATCCGTGTGGCATAGTCATTGTAGGTACCATGCAAGATCCTTCTCGCTCCATAACCAAGAGATGTTGGAGGTAGGGGTCGATCAAAGTATGATAATGTCTAAAGAACTTTTGCCCCAATATGATGTCAAAGATATCTATAGCGGTTACGGTGAAGTTTGTCATATCTTTCCAAGTTCCAAATTTGATACCAACTCCATTACCCCACGAGCATTCTGTACCTCGGTATTTACGGTCTTGACGTGAGAGTTGGTTGGAGCAAGCTTCAATTCTAGTCTCTTTGCGGCAGCCTCAGTCACGAAATTATGAGTTACTCCAGTATCCACCATTGCATGAGCAGGTTTGTTGTTGATAGTGAGATCCACGTACTGATTGCCATTCTCGGTAGGTTGGATAGATTGCTTTGTGACAACACCGCATAATCTGATCATACCCAACTGTGCGGTTCCCAAACTCTCTCCCTGCGGCTGCTCCTTTCGTTCATGGACCATGGCGCTAAGGCTCTTTAGGTCGGGACAATTCCTGAAGCTATGCGGCCCTCCGCATATGTAACATCCCTTCTTCTCGGCCTGCGCCTTCTTCTCGGCGTAGCCCTGACGGCCACTCGACTTTCTGGAATCTTGAGTCTTGTAGTATTGTTGTTTTATCTCCTTGCCTTTGCCACGGTCTCCCCCACCTTTGACATTGTTAAACTTTGATTCTTTTCCTTTGCCTTTGTCGTGCTTGTCATGCCTGAAATCCATCAATGATTCGGCCTACACTATGGCTTGGTCTATATCTGTGACTTGCTGTCGTTGCAACTCCTGCTTAGCCCAATTTTGCAACCCATCCATGAAGTGGAACAACAAGTCATCATTGATCGGGTTGGGGATTTGAAGCATAAAGGTACTGAACTCCTTGACATAGACACGTATGCTCCCTGTTTCCTTCAATTCTCTAAGCTTGCGCCTTGCCTCGTACAAGACATTGTTTGGAAAGAACTGTCACTTGAACTCGACTTTGAACTGATCCCACGTGATAATAGTACAAAAATATTTATCCACGTCAGCAATCTTCCTTCTCCACCATAGCATGGCAGTCTCTGAGAGGTACAACACTGCAGTGTTGATCATGGCCTCGACGTCCCTCACTTTGCCGTGCCTGAAGTAGTTCTCCAAGTGCCAAAGGAAGTTTTCCACTTCTTGTGCATCACAAACACCTTTGAACATCAGGGTTTGGGAGCCTCGATCTTGGCCTCCCCCATCACCACAGTATTGCTGGCTGCCTCAGTCACGCTAGCACTAACATTCTCCTCGAGTGAGTCTACCTTTATCTTCATAGCATCTATAGTACTCAAAGCCTCCATGAGTATGCACTCTAAGGTAGTAATGGTTTGCATTAGTTCCATCTCGGTCTGCGTATGTCCTTCCAAGCCATTTCGGATACTTCCAATCTCTTCAAGAGTGTGCATCTCAAGAACGCTAAGGGTGCCTTCCACCTTCCTCAAGCGTTGGCCAAAGATTCCACAGCGTCCATCCCCGCGTTCATCTTCATCACCCACTCTTTACCGAATGAGACGTCCTCAAGCAGGACCTCCACTTCATCCTCGCTCACCTCAGTGGTAGATGGTTCTTGGGGTGTAAGCCCTTCGTTTGACACAACCTCGGGTGGTACCTCCTGGCTCTTATTGGTGGCACTCCTCTTTTTGTTACGACCACTCTTGCCAGCAGCATCCTGGATGACATTGGCTTGGGTGTTGGCAGCGTTAGTTTCTCCGTCGTTCGTCATTCCCTTAGTTGCAACCTTTGCTCTGATACCACGTTGTCACGTACTTAGTTGTTAACTAAGTACACGTGCGGCACTTGACAATTCGCTTAAGATCTTGAACAACTTGCTCACGTTCTTACTATGCCAAGTCAGCCTTACCACGCTCAAAATCGCGAAGAGAATGGTGGAAAGAACACAATAGAATTGTTAAAGGAAGCTTTGTATTAGAGAGAACTTGAATTGTTTGCTTTGTGAATTACAAATGGATGGCCCCCTTTATATACTAGTCTCTTAGGGGCTAGAGTGTAAATATTAATCGTTACACAAGTCCTTAATATTTACAAGATAAGGGCTTTATCTAGAATTCTCTACAAGCCTAGAAGATTCCAAAGACTTTCCTAGCAAATCCATAGGGTTCTAGGGTCTTCCAAAGAAAATGTCCATACTTTTCTAGAATCTTCTCACAAATGCTAGCCTACCTGCTATATAAGCTTTAATATGGCTTTAATATATGCCAAATGGATCCTATGTGGCATGGTGACATGGCGGGTCATCACACTTAGGCCAAATTTGTAATAGTGAGAGTCAATCATTCGACCATTTTTTTATTGATGATGTCCATGTTGAGGAAAGCACACTAGAGTCATGTGAGTAAGTAGATAATTTTATATTTGAAGACTCTAGTGTGTGTTTATATGAGGATGTAAATAGTGATGCAATTCTAGAGTTGGGGCATACTGATCCTCATTCCATGCATTTTTCAACATTGTGTCTGGATTATGACACGAAAATCGAGTCATCTAAGCCTTTGGAGGAGCAAATGAACGAGGAACAAGGTGCTTACATTCTTGAATTTTTCATGTCAGAGAGACAAAATTAAATACCTCATCTGAAGGCTAAGAAGTATAGAATGCGAAATTGGTTACTTGGCCCAATTACATTTGTCTCACCATCACGAGAGTATAGCAAAAAGCTTGAAGCAAAATTAGGGATTCAATTAATAAGTTTGAGGTGGAGGCAAAAAGCGGTTCTAGTCGCGCCGCGACGTTAAATCAGGCGCTTGTTGGGAGGCAACCCAGCTTGACTGCTTTCTTTTATTTTTATTTTTATTATATTATTTATGTAGTGTCTGTTTTTCTTTTGTAGGATTATAATTATAGGAATCAAATCCATTGGAAGAGTGAAAAAGCGAGCTAGATGGTGAAAACTAAGTGTTGGGTGCCCACACAAAGGACCATGCCTGGGGGAAGTCTGAGTACCTCGTGAGCCGCTATTGCTTCGGCCTTTGGCCTTTCATGGAGTTTTTTTGTCCACCCTCGTTATTGTTTTTTTATGTGAATTGGGGACATTGCACTCTTTTAAGTGTGGGGTGGGAGAATTCCTCTAGATAATTAGTAGAAGTATGTTAGTAAAAATGTTAACTTCTAATTTTGATTTTAGCTTCTTATTTTTTGTTTCGTAGCTGTGTAGTATTTTAGTAGCTTGATTTTTTTTTAGATAAAGAAAAATAAAAATAAAAAGTTGAAAAATTAGACTTTTCCCAAAGATGGATCTCCTAGACAGTTTTCTTGAGGGATTAAAGTCTACATAAAAATCAAAAAAATTGTCTTTTAGTTTCCTTTAGGTAGTAACCCGTGGTTTTTCTTTGTGCCTCGGTTCTTTTCCATGGAATGTAGTTTGAACCGAGTAGTAATTTTTTTTTTTTAGAGTAGGACTTACGAAAAAATGGAGGAAGAAAGATGAGATTCTTAGGTGCCCTTGACTTGTTTGATAGTAGCATTTATTAGGCTTTGGTATGTTTAGTATCTACCCTATGTTTTGAAATTGATCGTGATGCCTTTATAAATTGAATTGCATGTTTCATGACGCCTATGTCTTGTCTTCTTGACTTATGTTCACTTTGTGCTTAACACTTAATATCATGTGGCTCAGTGACTACTTGCATTAGTTTGAGAGTCGAAATGAGACCGTCCTTAGTGAGTCTGTGTGAAGTGAGATTTTTATTTAGTCCATGTCATTGCACTTGTGTCTAGAACTTGGCCTTTATGTGAGTCGAAACGAAATTTTAGGTGAGACTCGGTTTGAACAATGATTTTAGGCCTTCTTTGATCTTTTTGAGCTTAATTGCTTATCATAAATAAAATCGATCTCTAGTAAACCCTTTTAAGCCTGTAGACCTTTTATTTGACACCCACATTACGAGCCTATACCTTTTTTATTCTTAATTGACACTGTTTTGATCTTTTTACCTTTTAAAGTACTTTAATGGTGAAATGAGCGCTAAAAGAAGTAAGGAGGGAATTTGGGTGGCTTTCGAGTGCCAATGAAAGGAAGAAAGGTGCACTTGTTTTGTAAAAAAATACACCACTAGTGAAAATTGTAAATAAAAAAAAAATATGAAAAAAGAGAAGGAAAAATATAGACGAATAAATTAACATCTTGTTCTTGCTAGTAGATATGAATTAAAGTAGTGCCTAAAGAAATGGGGAACGTTGTTAGGGATGATTTTAGTTGTGAAATTAAAGTTGGGATTGAAGAATTTGCGCTTACAATTGATTATGAGATGTGTTAAGTGCTTAGGGGGGTTAGCCACTATTCCTAAATATATCCTTCCCGTCCCTTAGCCCAAATTATAACCATAAAAAAGTCCTAGTTGATTTTAGATCGAGTGAGCCTACATTAGTAGAGATTTACATTAAGGCAAGCCTATGGTACTAATTGCATGCATGTGACTTCTTTTCTGAGAGTGAGCGATTTTCTTTGATATATATGAGTCCTTAAAATATATTTGAGCATTTGATTTGAATATGTGGATTCAACTTACTCTTTTGTGCTTGTTGTGAGGGCACATGGTTTCATAAGGGACAGGTAACGTTATTAGACTTCTCTATGATGTTGGGTGGTCAAGCCATGAGTGCATGGTGACACTAAGTCGGTTTTAGAGGCTAGGATTGTTATGAGCATGTCGTCTTTGTTGTGAATATTTTTGAAGAATGGCATAAGTTAAGGGAAGTGTAAGTTATTGCATATGCTAAAGTTTAATTGTTACTATCAACCGTGATCATTGGTGTAGTGTGCTTCAAATGTGGTAAATATAAAGTGCTCAAAAATAGTGTGAATTGTTGGTTGCTCGAGGACGAGCAAGAGCTTAAGTGTGGGGTGGTGATATTTAGCTAAAATTCTATATTTTTGCATGTAATTTGCCTTGCATTATGCCTTGATCTTGTTAACTTTAGTGTGAATATTTGTGACTCGAGCTTAATAACGGTATTTTTATGTGTAGGAGTCAATTGAAAGTGATTTGGGGAGTTTGCATGCAAATTGACGTCAAAAAGGGAAAAATTTGAAGGAAGTATAAGTTGGTGTGAGGCACCAACCAAAACGCCGTTGACAGCAGGCTAAAATATTCAATGTCCAGGTTGGCGCTTGGCACCAACCAAAATGCCATTGACAGAAGACCAAAAAGTTTGTATTTCAGGTTGGCGCCAAGTGCCAAGCGAGATGCCAAAGGGAGGATTTTGTCCTAATTCGGCTGGGACTTGGGGATTTCAACCCTACACTTCCCCAACATGTATAAAAGGGGTTCTAAACCTATTTTTGGGGGATCGAACATGCTTTGGACCAAGGGAGAGCACGGAGCCACGGTGGAGGCCGAAATTCATTAGATTCCATCTTTGTTCCATCAAACTTAGTAATCTTTACATCTCTTTGGATGAATAGTTGTTTTGCTACCATGTCTATGCGGAGCTAAATTTCGCGTTTTAGGGTTGTGGTTATCATGAATATTGAAGTTTATTAATTACATTACTGTTAATTCGAGTTATCGTCTTTGGTTGTTTCGCTAATTCTGTGCATAATTGCTTAATTGTTTGGCCAACAATTGAGTTTTATTTACTATCTATGCTATGCTTGGGAAAGCCGTGTTTAGATTAAAGTAGAATTAGAGAGAGCTTGTTTCTGAACCCGTGGCTCGGGGAAAGATTTCGCGGTTAGGATAGGAATATACCTAACAGTCTTGCTTAGTTGAATACCGTATTATATTCGTTCATGATAGATTCAATACAATAAGAATATAGGGTTGATATATTGTAGGTAGACGAATAGTATTGTGGGAACATGCTATTTATATAAACGATCCGCTCAACTAGCAACCATAGATAATTCGGATTAGCAGGTGTAATTACGAATTCAATAGGATTGATAAACCGACCACAACTCTAGAATCTATATCTCCCTTGGTTAAGTGTTTAAATTTCGCAGTAGTAGTTGTAAATTTTATTACTTGATGGTTACTTATACTTGCGTGTACTTGAAAAACCAACAATGTACTCTTCCCACATTAAAATACTCTTCCTACGTCCACCTCCCTTTAATGAATTTTTTCTATTTTTTTTCTTTTCATTTTTCTGGTAACAGGATCCTTTATCTCTCCAAGATATTCGACACTACAAAGAATTAGAAGCAAGATGAGTTTTGGCTTTTTACTTTCTTTTATTTATTTGATCCAAGTAAGTTATACGATTTTTATTTTCTCTTCTATATTTCATTATTTATTTTGAATTTTAAGAATAAGCAGTGTTAGAAGGGATGCAGATCATTCCAGTATGCTGCTTAATTTGTGAGAAGGTAAATTTCATACCAAAATCTTTTTTCTGTTTTTTCTTTAAAAAATTGATTCTGTAGTTTTTTTAACAGATGTATAACAAAGTCCAACAAATCCAAGAGTTTTGTACAGATTCAGATGAAAGAACTTCTTCATTGTTCCTCGGGTAACAACTACTTTCTTTTCAGTATCTTTCCGGGTTAAACCATCAATTTTTGTCTATTTGTATAAATAACTTCCATGATAACCTATTAACCTACAACTGGAGTACTTGGACTGAGAAAAAAAGTAACGGAAGTATATTGCTCTTGCAATGTTCATCAGAGGAAACGATCAAGAACGAAGATAATTTTGACGTTACTATAAGTGCACATAAAAATAAGTTTTCTCCTTCTCCTTTTTCGGACCTTTTGCTTCTCGGGTACTTGGAAGGTTTTCTATTTTTTATTTTGATGAGTTAATTATGTTTTTCAAATTATAGGATGGGTGTTGATGTTCCGCCAAAAAATACATATATTTAACCGTTGTTGTTTCACATTATAATACTTTTAATCGTCTTTTGAGTGTTAATTATATTACTTTATGTTTAATATTATATTTTAACTGTGTAGAAATAAAGTTGTGTGAAGATGAAGAGATTTGGAGCAACATTAAATGAAATGCAAAAGAAAAGAAAAAGGAAAATAAAACAATAAAAAGAAATGAGACAAAGGGGGACAACCATTGGTGTTTGTCCCCGTCAAGTGCAAGATAAAGGAAAAAGGGAAGTACAATCAAAGAAAGCAATTGGAATTGAAGATGAAATAACTAACTGGTTTTTGCGCCACGGCCAGCCTGGACCCTTCATCCAGAATTTTTCCTATTTCGTCCGGTACAAGGTTATTTCAGTGATACACTATCTCAACTTGTATAAAAGGGATTCTAAACCTATTTTGGAGGGTGGACGAGACGTTTTCTAGAGTAACTTTTGACGAAGGGAGAGCACAAAGCCGCCGTGAAGGTCGGGTTTCATCTTTTCTTCCACCAATCTTAGTAATTTTTATGTTTCTTTGTATGATTTGTTGTTTGGCTACCATGACTATGTGGAGCTAAACTTCACGTTCTAGGGTTATGGTTCTTTGATGACTATTGTTATTCGGATATTGATTTTGTTTTCTTGATTTGTCGTATTGGTTTATTTATTCAATCATGTGCTTAATTATTTAATTGCTTGATTACCAATTAAATACTATCTACGAATCTAAATTTGAACTCAAGTGATAATTCTAGATTGCACATAGGATTGAGTAGAGCAAGTTCTTGAACCTGGGCATTACAGAACATATTCGCAGTTAGGATAGACATATACCTAATTGTCTTGCTTGGTTGATGTACATGAATTATAAATGTATTCTTGTTAATTCTAATTCCATAGACATATAGGCGTTGGGTTAGCTTGAATAGGCGAGTAAGAACTCGACAGATTCTTATGAGCAATATTAACCCTGTCAACCAATGAATTAGTTAGTCAATTCAATTGAAGAATACAATAGGAATGTTACATAGCCCCATAAACCTGGATCGTTTTCATTACAGTGATAAAATAAAAATATAATATTCCTTTTTTCGGAGTTCATTATTTATTTTCTTTTTGGTTTAATTACTTTAGCATCACTACTTTGGTGTTCAATTCTTGTTTAGATGATTGGGATAGTTTAATTTAGTTAATAGTATATAACAAGTCCTCGTGGGTTTGACAATCTATCTTATCACTATATTACTTGACGACCTCGTATACTTACGTGTGCGTTTAGCCGCAACAAGTTTTTGGCGCCGTAGTCGGGAACTTAAATTTAGCTATTTTTCTAGATTAGACAATTATTTTTTATCTATTCAATTTTTGTTTTTCTTATAGTTTAGTTAGTATTTTTTATTTATTTTAGCATGGCATATTGGAATAAAAAATGTTCGAATGATGGTTATTTTTATTTTGATGATCCTTGTCTATATTATGGAGGACCCCACTAGTGAAAATTGTCAGAATGTTTCCGGGAGCAAGTTGTGCGTACAATCTCAATCCTTTGAGTGGAATATTTGTAATATGTTTGGTGGTCAATATGGCCACTGGGATGGTTGTTCTAATTCTTTTCATCCTTCTCTCAGCCCTTATTATGATCTTTCTAACAGTGTTTGTGAGTTTGATAGGGGCAATGAAGTGCAGGATATTAAACGTGATGCATATATTAGGGATATTTTTAGGCAAGTAGTAGAGCAACATGATGAACTCAAAAAAAATATGAAAAGAATGAGGGCAGCAATCACAAAATGAAGGCCAATTTGAAAGAATTAAATGAAGAGAGCGAGTACCAGCAAGAGAAAATTTTTGAAAAAGAGGAGATTTTGAGCCAAACTTGGCTGGTAGAACAAGCTGAAAGATTAGAAATATATGAGGCTCAACGTGAGGAAATTACAAAAATATGAGATACTTTATAGAAGGAAGAGACGAATTGGGACAAAAGATCGATAAATTTGGCACTGCTATTCACAACTTGGAGGCTCAATTGAATGCAAAGGTTGATGCGTCTAATGTCCAACAAATATTAATGAGTTGTGTGAAGCTGGAAAGGAGCTTATACGCCAAACTGAGGAGCTAAAAGTGAAGAGCCAATCATTCGAGCATATTTTTGTTGATGATGCCCATGTTGAGAAAAGTACACTAGAACCATGTGAGAAAGCAGATAATGTTATATTTGAAAACTCTTGTGCATGTAAATATGAGGATGTAAAGAGTAATACAATTCTAGAGTTAGGGCATATTGGTCCTCATTCCATCCATTTTTCAACCTTGTGTTTGGATGATGAGATGGAAATCAAATCATATGAGCCTTAGGAGCCAATGGACGAGGAACATGGTGCTTACATTTTTGAATTCGTCGTGTCTGATAGACATAGTTACATACCTCATCCGAAGGCCAAGAAGTGTGGAATGCGATATCGGTTGCTTGGCCTAATTAAATTTGTCTCACCATCCCGGGAGCATAATAGAAAGCTTGAAGCCAAATTAGGGGCTCAATTCATAAGTTCGAGGTGGAGGCAAAAAGTTGTTCACGTCGTGCTGCGACGTTAAATTAGGCGCTTGTTGGGAGGCAACCCACCTTTACTGCTTTCTTTTAGTTTTGATTTTTTTTTTCTTATTGTATTATTTTTGTAGTATTGTTTTATTTTGTAGAATTTTGAGCATAGGGAGCAAAGCCATAGGAAGAAGTGAGCCAGATGATTGGAACTAAGTATGGGGTGCCCGCACAAAGGATCATGCTTGGGAGAAGTCTGAGTACCCCGTGAGCCGCTATTGCTTTGGCCTTTGGCCTTTCAGGGAGTTTCTTGTCCACCCTCGTTATTTTTTTTTGCTTTATTTGTGCACTGGGACACTGCAATCTTTTAAGTGCGGGATGAAAAAATTCCTCTAGATAATTAGTAGTAGTATGTTAGTAGTAAAAAAAACGTTAACTTCTTATTTTTATTTTTGTAGTAGTGTAGTATTTTAGTAGTAGTTTTAGTAACTTGATTTTTATTTAAATCAAAAATTAATTAGAAAAAATTTGGACTTTTCCCGACGATGGATCTCCTAGACATTTTTCTTTAGGGATTAAAATCTAACCAAAAACACATAAAAAAAAAATAGAAAATAGAAAAAGTCCAAAAGTACGTCTTTTAATTTCTTTAGGTAGTAATAATCCCCCGTGGTTTTTCTTTGTGCCTCGGTTCTTTTCCATGGGATGTATTTGAACTGTGTAGTAATTTTTATTTTTAGAGTAGGTTAGACGAAGAATGATGAACCTAGGCAACCCTGACTTGTTTGATAATAGCATATTTAGGCTTTGGCATGTGTAGTATCTTCCCTATGATTTGAAATTATTGATGATGCCTTGCTTAGTTGGATATCATGTTTTGTGACGCCTATGCCTCGTTTTCTTGACTTGTGTTCACTTTGCGCTTAATGCTTAATATCTCGGGGGCTCCGTGAATACTTGTATTGTTTGAGAGTCGGAATGAGACCGTCCTTAGTGAGTCATGCCATGTGTGGTGAGGTTTTTGTGTAGTCCATATTTTTGTGATTGAGTCTAGAATTTGCCCGGTATGTGAGTTGAAGCGAAATTTTACGTGATGCTCAATTTGAAAAGTGATTTTAAGCTTTCTTTGATCTTTTTGAGCTTATTGCTTACCATGAATAAAATCTACTCCTAGTTAACTCTTTTGAGCCTATAGACTTTTATTTGGGACTCACATTACAAGTCTATTCCTTTTTGTTCTTAAATAATATTGTTTTGATCCTTTTACCTCTTAAGGCACTTTAATTGTGAAATGAGCGCTAAAAGAAGTAAGAAGGGACTAAGTGTTGTGTGGCTTTTGAGTGGAACCAATGAAAGGAGGAAATATGCACTTGTTTTGCAAAATAATACACCACTAGTTAAATATGAAAATAGAAGAAAAAGAATAGTTGGAAAAAAAAGAGAGAAAAATCTGGAAAAAAAGAAGGAAAAATATAGATGAATAAATTGTTGTCTTGTTCTTACTAGTGGATATGAATTAAATTAGTGCTTAAAGAAGAAGTGAATATTTTTGTGGGGTCATATTGTTTGTGAAATTGAAGTGGTGTTGAGGAAAATGTGCTTAAGGTAATTATTTGATGTGTTAAAGTACTTAGGAGAGTGAATCACTATTCCTAAAGTATATCCTACCCGTCTCTTAACCCACATTACAACCATGAAAAGTCCTAATTGATTTTAGATCGAGCGATCCTACATTGTACATTATGGGCAAGTCTATGGACCAATTGTATGCATGTGATTTCTTTGTGAGAGTGAGCGGCTTTATTTGATATGTGTGTCTTTAAAATATATTTGAGCATGAGATTCGAATGTGTAAATTATTTTTACTCTCCTTGATTTTGTTGTGAGGGCACATAGTTTCACGAGGGATAGGTAACGTTACTAGGCTTATCTACTATGTTGAGTGTTCAAGCCATGAGTGTATGTGATTGCATATGCGGCTAGGATTGTTATGAGCATGTTGTCTTTGTTTGAATATTTTTGAAATTTGGCATAAGAAAAAGGGAAGTGTATGTGATTGCATATGCTAAGGTTTAATTGTTGCTATCAACTATGGTCATTAGTGTAGTGTGCTTCAAATGTTTAAATATAAAGTGCTCCGGAATAGTGTGAATTGTTGGTTGACTCGACTCGACGAGTAAGAGTTTAAGTGTGGTTGATGATGTTCGTCTAAAAAATACATATATTTAACCGTTGTTGCCTCACATTCTAGTATTTTTAATCGACTTTTGAGTGTTAATTATATTATCATATGGTTAGTATTATATTTTAACTGCGTAAGCATAAAGCAATGTGAAGATAAAGATATTTGAAGTAAAATTAAATGAAATGAGGAAGAAAAAGAAAGGAAAATAAAACAATAAAAAAGAACGAGACAAAGGGTAAGGGACACCCTTTGGTATTTATCCCCCCAAGTGCAAGATAAAGGAAAAAGGGAATTACAATCAAAGAAAGCAATTGGAATTGCAGATGAAATAATGTACTGGTTTTAGCTCTATGGCCAGCGCGAGGTGTTGGCTTGGACCCTGCATGCATGATTTTTCCTATTTCGTCTGGGACAAGGTTATTTCGGCCCTACACGATCCCACTTGTATAAAAGGGGTTCTAAACCTATTTTGGAGGGGAGGACACTTTTAGAGTAACTTTTGACGAAGGGAGAGCACAGAGCCGCCGTGGAGGCCGGGTTTCATCTTTTCTTCCACCAAACTTAGTAATTTTTATGTTTCTTTGTATGATTTGTCGTTTGGCTACCATGTCTATGTGGAGCTAAACTTCACGTTCTAGGGTTGTGGTTCTTTGATGACTATTCTTATTCGGATATTGATTTTGCTTTCTTGATTTGTCATATTGGTTTATTTATTCAATCATGTGCTTAATTATTTAATTGCTTGATCACCAATTGAATACTATCTACGAATCTAGAATTGAACTCAAGCGAGAATTCTAGATTGCACATAGGATTGAGTAGAGCAAGTTCTTGAACCTGGGCATCAGGGAACAGATTCACAATTAGGATAGACATATACCTAATTGCCTTGTTTGGTTGATGTACTTGAATTATAAATGTGTTCTTGTTAGCTCTAATTCCATAGATATATAGGCGTTAGGTTAGCTTGAATAGGCGAGTAGGAACTCGACAGATTCTTATGAGCAATATTAACCCTGTCAACCAATGAACTAGATGAATTGGTCAGTCAATTCAATTGAAGAATACAATAGGAATGTTAGATAGCCCATAACCCTGGATAGTTTTCATTACATTGATAACATAAAAATATAATATTCCTTCGTTCAGAGTTTATTATTTATTTTCTTTTTAGTTTAATTACTTTAGCATCACTACTTTTGGATTCAATTCTTGTTTAGATGATTGGGACAATTTAATTTAGTTAATAGTTGATAACAAGTCATCGTGGGTTCGACACTCTATCTTATCAATTTATTACTTGACAACCACGTATACTTGTACGTGCATTTAGCCGCAACAGGTGTTATGAATAGAAGAAGCAAAGAAAATTTTTGCAAAGAATTGGGAGAACAAAAAGATAACAAAGGGACTCCATAAATTCCAATGTCACTTCATTCTCACTTCCTTTTTTTTTTTTTCCTATTTTTAATTTCTACCCTTTTCATTTCATATTTTCTTTTTATTTAATGGAAGACAATTTGTTAAAGTTCATAAGTTTTACTACTGTCGAATCTAATACATTTTCTAATAAATATTATTTATGAATAACATTTAAATAATAATGAAAGGCTAGAGAAGTTTCATAAGACCAAAGGTCTTCAATAGGTATTTACTTTTTTTGCTTTACACTAATTAATATTATTGATAAGTAATATTTAAATAACAAAATGAGATGAGATACATAAGACCAAAGGTCTTCAATGAATATTAGTTTTATGATAATTAATGGAGTTATAATTGTTAATATACATCGCCCCAACGTATTATGAAGAGGATTGCTCCTCGAGTAATTTGTTACTACAAAGCTACAAACTTTGTGATGCTTCAATTTGGATTTGTTTCTTTATTTTAATTTTTCGTATGTATTTTGTTATACGATAGGGTTTTAATTTTCGTGGTATGTATATCTTATATTACATATATTTATTTATATTTTGTACTATGAGTTATTTTATATATTAATCGCGCGAAGCGCGAATAAGTTAACTAGTGTGACATAAAAGGCTTCAAATGCAAGTGTAAATGATCCTCCACTAGATTTCTCCTTCTAATCACCTATATTATTCATTAACACATAAAATCAGTGTAAAACTCAATATCTAGCTAAGTTGGGTATATTCAATGTAAAATACAATCAAGAAATAATAAACACGCTTATAAAGTAATATCAAAACATATACATATATTGTATCCACGTAGTAACATTTTTAAGTTCACAACCGATAGTGCATTAGAATATATACACCCGATATACAATATTATATACTTATTTTAATATTATATATAAAAATTTAATTTTGTCTTCTACGAACTTCTAACTCATAAAAAACATCAAAAAAAAAAAAATAGTTCATCAATGATAGTCATATTAAATATTGGAGTACGACATTTCAAGCAATCATGTCTAAACTACTTTTTAACAGAACAAATTTTAAAAACCAAATTATTTACAAATAAATAGAGTTTTATGTTGATTTGGTTTGATGATCACATGTTTCATACCAAATTAAATCAAACACATATCAATTTGTAAAATCAATTTGATTCGATTAGCATTTATCTCCTTAAACACCCCACTTTGCATACCTTAATATACACTAGTGAAAAACAATATAACTTAATCATTTAGGATGCTGTGCTAAAAGGTATCATATACAAAAAGGGGGAAAACAAACCTCAATCTTAGTGGGGAATAATGACTCTTCGTATAAAAGAAAGCGGCTGACGAACTGTTTATAGAAAAGAAACATAATGCAAAGTACCAAACTTCTTAAGTGATGTTACATGCAATAGTGAGAAAAGTAATATTGCGCCGAATTATGATGGTCAAGAGGAAAGAAATGTTTAAATTAACATGTAGTATCGAATATTATGTGGGTAACGGAGCCTCCTTTTCTTTTTAATGATGAAGAAAACTTTATTTCCAATGGTGTTGCGCCAAAAGTTATTGTAGGAATATTGCTCTTTTACCACTTGCTTTCTTTTATTGGCAAAATACAAAATTAGCAGATCTCGAAACTAATTAGCGGATATATATATATATATATATATATATATATATATATATATATATATATATAGATAGATAGATATAGTTAGTTACTACTTTCTTACTATTAATAAGGGGCAGTTGAGGAGCTTGGGGTCGTTAGGGGTATCTTGAAAATTTTCGGTCTATTTTTCTTATCCCTGGACATACGTGTTATTTCTTTGCATTGGTGGGCCCCAATTGATAAAATTCGACCCTCCATGTTGCCGCCTTCCAAGTTTTTCAGGTCCGTCGTTGTTTTGTTTGACTCTTTTTGGTTACTCTTTACTTGCTCTGTTGTAACGTTTATTCGGCAGCCAAATTTTTGAATTGGGTCTGATGTAAATATTAAAAAATTATTTCTTTAGTAATTCTGTAAAAATATTCTTTCTGAATTAATATAATTTACCTGAACTTGTTCTTTCTCAATCGAATTTTTATTTTTAAAAGTGGATCATATATTATGTTACCCTAGGTAATAGGTATTTATTAAAGACTAACTAGTATCTATGAGCATGCGTTGCACGTTAATAATGGCACATGGTGATTTAAAATTATATGAAGGAATAATAAAATTTAATTAATAAGAGAAATTTGATATATAATAATACAACAATCATCTAAATGCCGAAATTATTATTACATTAGCATAATATATGAATTTAAAATAAAATGACATTATTAAAACTTACACAAATAATCAATTTTGTCATGTTAGTTGGATAATTATCTATTATAGTTTAAAGGTATTTAATGTGATGGTATCTTAACGAACACTTCTTTGTGGACAATATTTTCTTGTGTATGGTTCCTCCTAATGCTTTGATTGTGCTGTCTTAACCAGAACTCTTGTTGTCGATCTTGATATTTCTCTTGAAAGTGCAACATACAGTTGTTCGTGCAAGAAAATACATTGCGGTAAATATAGTCTAATATTTAGGATGTTTGTCCTTGTGCTTTATTTATTATATTTGCAAAACCTAAACATCCTAAACATTATTTTCACACAAATTTAAAAGGATATTCTATAGTTTCGGAAGACGAAAGTTGAATTTAGGGATAAGAATATACTTAGAATCACATTGACCAGTATCATAGTTTTGCATGAATGACGTTATTGTCAAAACTTCTATATACCATCTGTGTGCTATTACATAAGTTATTCGGCTTATCTAAGTTTTTCAGTAGCATGACGAGCATATTTTTCTATTATATGCAATGGAAGATCAATTTTCACTTAGTCTATTATATAAACGGTGACACTAACATACGTAAGAAATAATAAACTTGACAACAAACATGTATGGTAGAAGGCCATTTGGTATTAAAGTATTTAAGTTTTTTCTTGGTAGTAATTACTAGTATCATTTTCTATTGAGTCAAAAACAGGAAAATATTTTGTTTTTACTATAAAATTTTGCAATCAACCTTTTATTTAGTTGATCAATATATTCATTTCTGCTAGCTAAGGTATCTTTTTAATTCTATCATGCGATTTATAGAAATTATTTTTTAATCTAATGATAGAAATATTTCTCTTATTAAATGCACTATTGTTACCATTGAGATTGATAATCAAGTGTTTAGGAAGAACCAAATCATCTTTTATTGGATGCTCTTCTTCGTTTTTGACACGAAGCAAGAAGACACTGAATACTAGATCTGTTCTTACTTTATATTTCATGTCAGTTGAATCTTCTTCATTTGAGGCAAGAAGTATAACTTTGACTAGCTAGCTTTTACAGTCTCTACTTTTGTCGATTTTGAAACTATTGGCAGTATTTGACATAAATCACATCCCAAACCATTAATTTTTCACCAAACGGTTCATTAATATCCAATATATCTCTAGAATCTGAACAATTATTTCGATATTTTTACACTTAACCATAAGTGCTTCATCCCATATTATCAATTTTTCTTTCCATATAAATTTAGTACTATTCTCTGCTTTGATATATTTGTGATGGTTATTTAAGTTGTTTTAAGAGGTATATATCAAATATAAAGTGGGTTGGCCTCACAATAAAAATATTGTTGGTACACCACTTTTTATTATTGCTATCAGTGCCATGCCTCTTGATATGATATTTACAAGTAATGCATGACATAGAAATTTATTTCGATTCGCCAGAGGCATCTACAAAGAATTATCTCATTATAGCAGAGTCGACTCTTTATAATATAGTCTTGAAATCTTGTTCTTGTTTAGGATTTAGCTTTGATTGTATAACGACCCGGCCGGTCGTTTTGAGAGTATTAGCCTTGATCCCCTATTTACTATTTTCTCTGTTTCATTTTATGGTTATGTGACTTGCCGGGAGGATTTTTTTTGGTTTTGGAGTGAAATGGGACACTTAGTCTCTAAAATGGAAGCTTAAGTTCTAGGAATTTGACCGTAGTTGGAATTGTGTGAAGACGACTCCGGAATGGAGTTTTGTCGGTTCCGTTAGCTCCGTTGGATGATTTCGGACTTAGGATCATATCCAAATTGTGATTTGGAGGTCCGTAGTTGAATTAGGCTTGAAATAGCGAAAGTTGAATTTTTAGTAAAGTTTGTCCGGGAGTGGACTTTTTGATATCGGGGTCGGATTTTGATTTCAGAAGTTGGAGTAGGTCTGTAATGTCAAATGTGACTTGTGTGAAAATTTTGAGGTCAATCGGACGTGTTTTGATAGGTTTCGGCATCGTATGTAGAAGTTTGAAGTTCTAAAGTTCATTAAGCTTGAATTGGAGTGTGATTCATGTTTTTAACGTTGTTTGATGTGATTTGAAGGCTCGACTAAGTTCGTATGATGTTTTAGAACTTGTTGGTATGTTTGGTTGAGGTCCCGAGGGCCTCGGGTTGATTTCGGGTGGTTAACAGATCAAATTGGAGTTGTGTTAGATTGCTGAAGCTTGGCAATGTTTGGTGCAATGGCACCTGCACACCTTGGGTCGTAGGTGCGCCGCCGCATCTGCGCATCCGCAGATGCGGAGATGTGACCGCAGAAGCGGAAAGGGGCAGCCTAGGGTAGGGTTGCAGAAGCGGGCCCGTAGGTGCGAGCCCTGGTACGCAGAAACAAAATTTTGGCTGTAAGTGGAATCCGCACCTGCGATGGAATTTCCGCAGGTGCGGCATCGCAGATGCGACTGGAAGCCCACAGAAGCAAAATCGCTGGGTAGAAAAGGCTAAGTTCGAGGGTTTGATTTCATTATCAATTGTTGGACCTAGAGACCTCGGATTGAGGCAAAATTTTGAGGGTTTCTTAGAGGAAACATTTGGTTAAGGATTCTACACTTGTTTTTGATTAATATCCACTAATCCATCGTTAATTTCATCATTTAATTAAAGTTTTGGATTGAGAAACTTGGGAAAAAGTTGGAAGGTTCTTAAACCGAATTTTGGGGTTTCGATTGAGATTTTGGTATCGGATTTGAGTGATTTTGGTATGAGTAAACTCGTGGTTGAATGGGTATTCATATTTTGTGACTTTTACCCGATTCCGAGACGTGGGCCTGGGTCGACTTTTTGGGGCGAATTTCTAATTTCTTGCTAAAGTCTTGATTTTATTAATTAGATTAGTTTCTTATAGCTATATTTATGGTATGTAATTGCTTTTGGCTAGATTTGGACCATTCGGAGTCGTAAAGTCAAGGAAAAGAAATTTTTATTGACTAATTAAGCTTGACTTGAGGTAAGTGGCTTGCCTAACCTTGTGTGAGGGAAATCCCCTTAGGAGTTGGTACTAATGTGACAATTCTGTGATATGTGAGTGCCGTGTACGCAAGGTGACGAGTGCGTACACAGGCTAATTATTGAAAATCTGATTTTTAGTGAATAGTATCCTGTTATATCTTAAATGAGTCTTCCTAGCATGTGTAGTTATCCTGTTTAGCCTAATATCGTATGTCTACATGTCTTAAATGCTTATTTGAAATCTGTGTAGCATGCTTAGTTGAATTCCTGCTTTTCCTTAATTCGTATTTAGTCTTAAACTCTAGGATTTCTTGCTGTTAATTGTTGTTTCTATCGGTTTCGAGCTGTGTGTTTACTTTAGGACTACAAGGCAGTACCTCGGGAGATCCCCGTTGCATATTTAATTTTGGGACTACGAGGCGGTACCTCGGGAGATTCCCTATTGCATATTTACTTTTGGGACTACGAGGCGGTACCTCGGGAGATCCCCTGTTGAGTATTTACTTTTGGGACTACGAGGCGGTACCTCGGGAGTGCCCTGTTGTTTACCCCTATTTGCTGTGTAGTTCCTCTTTTGTATTTCTCGTTGTTAAATTCTCAGTCTTTTATTATATTATTATATCTTCTACCTTAATTATTCCAGTGAGGCCCTGACCTGACCTCGTCACTACTCTACCGAGGTTAGGCTTGGCACTTAATGGTACCGCTGTGGTGTACTCATGCTACTCTTCTGCACATGTTTTGTGTGCAGACCCAGGTACCTCCTACTAGGCCCGCTGTTAGTAGAGAGTCGTGTTGCTGCTACGAAGACTTCAAGGTATATCTGCCAGCATCCGCAGACCTCGGAGTCTCCATCTATCCTTTTATGTTGTTCTTCTTTGTTTTTCCTAGATACTGATGTATAGAGACACTTAGAACAATTCCTTAGAGCTTGTGACTTGTGACTACCAGGTATTTGGGATATGTATATACTCAGAGTTGTTGGTTTTACTCGTATATGCCAAGCGGCAATTTCCAGCTTTATCTATATATATACTGAAGTTGTTAAGGTTTAGCCGTTATTTTTGTTATTATTTCAGTTATTCCGCAACTGTTAGGCTTACCTAGTCTTAGAGACTAGGCGCCATCACGACATATTACGGAGGGAAATTTGGATCGTGACAAGTTGGTATCAGAGCTCTAGGTTCACAAGTGTTATGAGTCACAAGTAGGTTTAGTAGAATCTCGCGGATCGGTAGGGAGACGCCCGTACTTATTTTCGGGAGGCTATGGAACTGTTAGGAAAACTTCACTTCTTTGAATCCTTGTCGTGAGAAATTGTTGACTTCGGAATTCTAAACTTCTATCTTCTGTTCTCTCACAGATGGTGAGGACACGTACAACCCGATTAGATGACCAGGCATCCACGCCCCTACTAGAGCCGCGAGAGGCCGGAACCGTGGTAGAGGTCGAGGACATCTTTTTGGTGTAGCCAGAGAACCCGCACGAGCTGCTACAGAGGAGCCACCAGTAGCTCTAGTTGGAGCGCAGCCACCTGAGACGCCTGTTACTGCACCAGCTCTTTAGGATCCTTGCACAGTTTCTGAGCATGTTTGGTACTTTAGCTCAAGCAGGGTTGATCCCACTTGCTCCTGCCACATCTCAGGCCGGGGAAGGAGCATAGACTCCTGCCTCCCACACCCCAGAGCAGCACGTTCAGGTCGACTAGGCTCCAGAGGTCATACCAGTTTGCAGCCGGTAGCCCCAGTTCGACTCGAGGATAGGGCAGTAGTTTCTGAGGAGTAGCAGCTCAGGCTTGAGAGGTACAAGAAGTACCACCCTCCTACTTTCAGTGGCTTGGCGTCAGAGGATGCCCAGGAGTGTCACCATATCCTTCGTACTATGGGTGTAGCAGAGTCGAGTGGGGTTTCTTTCACTATGTTCCAGCTTAAAGTAGCGGCCTAGCAGTGGTGGCATGTTTATGAATTGGGTAGTCCAACTGAGGCAGCTTCGCTCACTTGGACTCAGTTCTCGGATATGTTCTTGATGGAATATGTCCCCCAGAGTCTCAAAGATGCATGGCGCGCGGAGTTTGAGCAGTTGCGCTAGGGTTCTATGATTGTGTCAGAGTATGTAGTTCGGTTCAGTGATTTGGCTAGGAATGCACCAGCCTTGGTTGCTACAGTTCGAGATAGGGTACGTAGATTTATCGAGGGGCTCAACCCTAGTATCAGACTTAGCATTGTCCAAGAGTTGGAGATGGATATTGCATACTAGCAGGTTGTGGGGATTGCTAGGAGATTAGAGGGTATGTTGACTCGGGAGAGAGAGGAGAGGGAGGCCAAGAGGTCTCGCGAGTCTGGCACTTATAGTGGTACTTGTGCCCCAGCGGGTCGTCATGGTTGGGGCTATGTGAGTCGCCATATTCATTCAGCACTTCCAGCGCCAGCGGTATTCCAGCCCCTCCTAGGCCCCAAGATCCTTATTTTGCACCGCCATTGTCTAGTCTACCTCCTTCATGGGGTCCTTTCGCCGGTCAGTCCAGCCGACCTGGCCTGAGCTATCCACAACAGCCACGCCCTCCGAGAGCTTTTTTTGAGTATGGCGACACTCCCCATATGGTAAGGGATTTCCCCAGACTTAGGAGGGGTGCACCTGCACAGACTACTCAGGCACCGCATGCTCCACCGGGTTCTCAATTTATGATTAAAGCACTAGCTGCCACTCCACCTGCTCAGCCAGCTCGAGGTGGTGGTCAGGCAGGTAGAGGTCGCCCAAGAGGGGGAGTGATCTCGTCAAATGCCACTCCTCTATTCGAGGTTATGAAAACGATCGATGCAATAGTAATATACAACAAGAGTCAGGGTCGAATTCCGCAGAGAGCTATATGTATGGAAGTTAGTAGTATATATCTTAGCGTGTGAGTTTGTATATCTAAATTTGCACTTCCAAAAAAATAGGTTGTTTTAAAGTTTAATCTAAACTACAATTGCAATTTAAGAAATAAAACTAGAAGATTGTTTTTGTTGTTTTTCAAATATTGTAAAAGGCCTAGGGATATGACCTTCGCCTAGTTGTTTGCCTAACGGGTTGTAAACTTTAAAGCTTGTTTTATTGGTCGGGGTGTATTATAGTTATCAACACTCGGTTACCCACTCAATACCTCTCGGTCAGAGAGTGATTTTGCCTAATTTGGCTTTCTCAAGTCCAATTAGGTATTGAGCAAAACGATTGATAAAAAGCTCAAGTCGGGTTTTACTATCTCTAGGTTCAACCCTTTAATTGGGTTTATCAATCTCTCGGTTGAACCTATTTCTTGCTAGCTAAGTTTTCCTAGACTAAGTCTCTCTTTCTCAAGTAGAGACCAAGTCACATAGGCATGAACTAATGTTTGCAACCATTAATTCTTCAAATAAAAGCAAGAACGAGGCTAAATAATAAACACCCAACCATAAACAAGCAATAAATCAAACACCCATTAAGTTTACACACTAGGGTTGGGTCACAACCCTAGTGAAAATCTAGCTACTCATACTTAAAGTGGAAGAAATAGGAGAAGAAATGATAATTAAACCCATATTGCTAATTAAAATGATAAACTCTATGATCAAAAAGCTCAAAATAGCAAATACTACTAAAAAGAGTAAAAAGAACCGTCTCCTGTAGCAGTTGATGTCCAAGATTAACCTAACAATGTGAAACTTGTCTATTTATATAGGGCTGGAAATTTCAGACCAAAATGTCCTTTCGGAGGTTCTACGTCCACACAATTCCATGTGCGGTTCGCACTTTTCTTCAGCTTGACAGGATTGGAAGTCTGCGGCCGCATAATTCTGAACTGCGGCCGCAATGCACTCTTTCTGCAATCCGCACTTTTACATGTGCTGCCGCACCTTGCTCTTCTGCGGTTTGCACTTTTACATGTGCGGCCGCACAATTATTGTGCGGTCCGCACTTCTAATGGTCTTGAAATGCAGACTCTCTAAAACTTTTCTCAGACCCAGCTTCTGCGGCCGTAATATTCATGTGCGGACCGGACTTTGCACCAGTCTCTGATGGATTTTCCTTCATCACCTGCGGCCGCAGATGATATTCTACGGTCCGCACTTTTGAATTTTTGTGCCTTTTTCTCCTTGAATTCAGATTACTCCTTCTTGAGCTGGATTTCATCTCGGGAATTCATTTTTCAATATTCCTGCAATTAAGTACATTTCATCAGTTTTCGGGAACACAATTAAACGCTTTTGGACTAAAACGAAAGCTAAAGGGCGCTAATAAGTAGTCAAAATCCCTACTTATCAACTCCCACAAACTTAAGCTTTTGCTTGTCCTCAAGCAAATAAAGTAGTTCCCATCTCCACAAGTTAAGAGCCATTCCAGCAATCAAAGTGAGTCACTAACACATCAATTGGGACCAACAATTACCCACACCACTTATTATCAACAAGGCAACAAATTAAACTTTTTAGCACAAATAGTTCTAATATGACACTTGATCATCAAGAGTTGACTTTATTCATCAAGGAAGCTCGCTCTTTCATGTAGGTCATTATGGATCCCAAACTCCTCCTCCTCTACTTTCCGTTTGCCTATCTCACTTAAGAATTTTAGCACCCAATCCAAATATTTTTAAAAGGTTCACTCATCTCTATCAAAAGAATGTCGCAAGTACGGCTTTAAGTACCATAGGCTTGCCCCTCATGTAAATCACCACTAATGTAAGCTCACTCGGCTTGAAATCACGTAGGGCTTTTTCGGAATGTGATGAAGGCTTCTGGACTAAGGTTGGATATGCTATGATAGAACAGGTTCATTTTTCCTTAAGTTCTTTTCTCGGCTCATACTTTGCCAATTCTTTGAGGCATTGTCTTTTCCTTAGGGGAACTAGAGAGACTTAACATTACTCTCTCTTGGTCATGATATTCATTTTCTCCTTCTTTGATTTCTCCGTGATTTGCATCATTACTTTTCTTTGAGTCCCTTTCAACTCTTCAACTTATTCACTTTCCTTTTGCATTTTTCTTTTTGTTCTTTCTTTTCTTGTCTTTCCTTCTCTTCATTTCTTTTCTCTTTTGTGCCTTGATACCTTTTTCAACTCCTCGTCTCTCCCCCAAACTTACGTTTTTAGCTAATTGTTTCACAAGAGTGTTAAGAAAATCTTGGGTGCCAAGAGAGGGTCACGACACAACAGGTAAAGGTTTGTAACATGATTATCAAATGAGAGAGGTTTTAGGCTCGAATGGGTTGACTAGGGATAACAACATTGGTGGGCAATGAAAAATTTCAAGCGGGTCAAAGAGAGCCTACAATCACTTCTCAAGCCAAGCAAAACTTAAAATTTCACCTAGAAACACATTCGGGCAAGTTCTAGACCATTAGCACAGGTACTTGGACTTGCAACAATAACATCTCACCTTTTGCGCAGATGGATTGTTAAAAAGGATAGAGTCGAGGTCCCAAAATGACCATATTCAAGATTGAAAATCACTATGGTTCAACTAAACCATTCGATGATAGCCTAAGTCAACACAAGAGTGACAAGGTCACTAACTAGAGCTATTCTTTCCAAAAATCTTATTTTTAACCATAGGCATGTAGTTAAGTGTATTAGTGCCAAGTGAAGCATGTTTGGCTCTTTGAGTATGACTCAATTAGATCATTTTATTCATTACTACTACTATTATCACCTAAAATACCAAAAACGGACTTAATCCCTTAAGAAGGTTGTCACGCCATCCATGGTTGGGAAGAGCCAGCTGGTTCACACAGAAATCACCTTTGGAAAGAACCGTGACATTAAAAAAACCAAAGGCTTATTATCCACTAAGACATAAAAAGAAGCTATTAAATAAAAAAGAAGCTACTAATTCAAAAAGAAGACAAACATAAAGATAAAGAAGGTATAAAACAAAAGACTATTGAAAGCAAAACGAATATACATAATAAGAGATAAGAGGGAATATATACATAATGAGAAAGGCGAAGAAAATAGTAATAAGTTAAATACAGGCCAACTGTCTCATAGTTATCAAAATACAGAATCATCCAAATATGTCAAAGAAACTCCACCCCCTACCCCCGAATAAAAATAAGCATTGTCCCCAATGCTTAACGACATAAGAGTAAGAGAAGGGTGAGAGTGAAGAAAACTCCCTAAGACTCTGCGGCCATCTCTGTGTCCCCAGCAGTGGCACCTACCTTAGCCCCATCCAATTGGATCTCATCATCCTCAAGTCCAGGAGTGGCTGGATTGGTGAACATCTGACTGCGGCCACGAAATCTAACCATTTTCAGATATGAAGTAATGCAGATGAGTGATCACAGATGTGGATTGAGTGTGGCAGATGATTGAACAGACAATTTCAAAGTTTTAGAGTTTAGAGTGCTCAGAGGGGGAAAAATATACAATAACCCTAAGGTTACTATTTATACATACGAGCTGACTAAGGGACAACGGTGAAGAGTGCGGTCGCAGAATTCCTTCTGCGGTCCGCACTCTATTACTTGGGAGCTCAAATACCCTTGATGATCTGCGGTCCGTAGAATTTATGGTGCGGCTGCAGATTTTTGATGCAGATCGCAAATTTTGAAGTGCGGCCGCACTTTGGCCATTTCTCTGATAGACCAAACTTCAGAGAGTTTGCATTTTCCATTTTCAATTTGTGCGGTCCGCACTATAATTGTGCGGTTGTAGTACCCTTCTGTTATAGCAATCACAATTGTGCAGTCCGCACTTTTTTCACACTTAGCCAATTTTTTTGAGTACAGTTCCTGTAAAGCACACTCATTCCTATAACACACTTCAAATCTAGTTAGTACAAAATAAAGCCTATCTACAAATGAAGAAAAGAAAAGGAAAAAGATAACATGGGTTGCCTCCCAAGAAGCGCCTGATTTAACGTTACGGCACGGTGCAGATTACCATCATTTCAAATGAATAACTACCACCACGTGGCCATCATCAACTTGTTCCAAATAATGATTCATCCAGTGACCATTGACTCGGAATATCTCATCATCTTTTTTCTTCAAGTCCAATGAACCAAAAGGTGTCACACCCACAATTTCAGAGGGACCGCTCCATTTAGATTTCAGCTTCCCGGGAAACATCTTCAATCGTGAGTTGAACAACAAAACAAGATCGCCCACCTTGAACTCCCTGTTTCGAATGTATTTATCATGAAGGTGCTTCATCTTCTCTTCGTACAAGGACGAACTTGCATAATCATGGTACCGGAACTCATCCAATTCATTCAAATGTGAAACCTGCAAATTAGCGGCTGCATCCCAATCAAGATTCAACTTCTTTAAAGCCCACATGACTTTGTGCTCCAGTTCCACCGGAAGGTGACAAGCTTTGCCAAACACCAACCTGTATAGAGACATCCCAATAGGAGTTTTGAAAGCAGTCTGATAAGCCCATAGTGCATCATCAAGCTTCTTTGACCAATCCGTCTGGTTAGCATTCACTGTTTTGGACAAGATACTCTTTATCTCCCGGTTGGAGACTTCCACTTGAACACTAGCTTGTGGATGATAGGGAGTCGTAACTTTATGAGTGATACCGTACTTGTTAAGCAAAGTGTCAAAAATCTTGTTGCAAAAATGCGACCCCCCATCGCTTATGATAGCCCGTGGAGTGCCAAATCTTGTGAAAATATTCTTCTTCAAGAACGCCACCACACTTTTCGCTTCATTGTTGGGTAAAGCAATGGCCTCAACCCATTTAGACACTAATCAACCGCGACCAAGATGTAGGTATTTCACAAGAACTCAAAAAAGGGCCCATGAAGTCAATACCCCACACATCAAAGAAATTAATCTCTAAAATGGTAGTGAGAGACATTTCATTCTTCTTCGAGATTCCACCGTCCCGTTGGCATTCATCACATCTCTTCACTATATCACTTGCATCTTTATAGAGGGTGGGCCAATAGAAATCACAACTTAGCACTTTAGTTGTCGTTCTTGCTCTGCCATGGTGACCACCATAAGGCGAAGAATGGCAAGCCTCAAGAATAATATTTTACTCTTCATCCGAGACACATCTTCTAATTACCCCATCCGTGCAAATCCGGAAGAGGTAAGGCTCATCCCAATAATAATCTTGACAATCCCGTTTGAGCTTCTTCCTTTGATTTGAAGAGAACTCATCTGGGATGATTCCACACACAAGGAAGTTTGCTAGATCGGCGAACCATGGCATTTCCTTCATTGAAATGGCCAAGAGTTGCTCATCGGGGAAGGAGTCATTGATCTCAAGGCCATCATGTGGCCTCCCCTCCTCCTCCAAATGAGACAAATGGTCCGCCACTTGATTTTAACTCCCTTTCCAATCTTGAATGTCAATGTCAAATTCTTGTAACAATAGCACCCATCTCATCAACCTAGCTTTTGAATCTTTATTGCTCATAAGATAACGAAGTGTCGCATGGTCCGTATGAACAATAACCTTTGCACTCATCAAGTACGGGCGGAATTTCTTAATAGCAAACACAATGGCAAGGAGCTCTTTCTCTGTAACGGTGTAATTGACTTGGGCATCATTCATGGTCTTACTAGCATAGTAGACCGGCTGAAAAATCATGTTGATACGTTGCCCCAAAACTGCTCCAACCGCTACATCACTAGCATCGCACATGAGATCAAAAGGAATACTCTAGTTATTAGCGGTGATAATGGGAGTTGTTGTCAACTTGAACTTTAGCAATTCAAAAGCTCTCATGCAATCATTATTGCAGTGAAACTTAGCATCTTTCTCTAAGATCTTGCATAATGGATTCACTACTTTAGAAAAATCCTTTATGAAGCGCCGGTAGAACCCCCCGTGACCCAAAAAACTTCTCACGCCTTTCACTGAAGTTGGAGGTGGAAGTTTAGAATCACCTCTATCTTCGCCTTGTCAACCTCTTTGCCATTCTTTAAAATTTTGTGGCCAAGAACAATGCCTTCCTCGACCATAAAATGGTATTTCTCCCAATTTAGCACCAAGTTCGTTTCTTCACTCCTTGCCAATACTTTATCCAGATTTTCCAAGCAATCATCAAAAGAATCCTCGACTACCGGGAAATCATCCATGAAGACTTCAAGGTAGTCTTCTACCATATCCATAAAGATCGCCATCATACACTTTTGAAAAGTCGCTGGTGCATTACATAAGCCAAATGGCATCCGCTTGAAAGCAAAAGTGCCATAGGGACAAGTGAAATTTGTTTTCTCTTGATCTTTCGAGGCAATAAGAATTTGTTTGTAGCCCGAATATCCATCTAGAAAGCAATAGAAAGCACGGTCGGCCAACCTATCAAGCATTTGGTCAAGAAAGGGAAGTGGAAAATGGTCTTTCCTCGTGACTTTGTTTAGCTTCCGATAGTCCATACACACTCTCCACCAGATCACCGTTCTTGTGGGAATCAACTCATTCTTATCATTCGTGACCACAGTTATGCCACCTTTTTTAGGTACACATTGCACCGGAGAAGTCCACGAACTGTCAGAAATAGGGTAGACCACCCCGACATCCAACCATTTGATAATCTCCTTCTTGACCACGTCTTGCATGGCTTCATTGAGTCTCCTTGATGTTTAATGGAGATTTTGGCATCTTCCTCCAAGTTAATCTTGTGCATGCAAAATACGAGGCATATTCTCCGAATATCCGCCAAAGTCCACCCAACAGCTTTCTTCCCCTGCACGTTAGTCAAACAAGAGAAAATAACCGGTAAAGTAGAAAAAGGGCCAAGGAATTCATACTTGAGATGTGGAAGCAATGGCTTCAACTCCAAGATCAGAGGCTCTTCAATTTAAGGCTTTCTAGGAGGAGTTTTCCTATTCTCAAGATCCAAGGAAAGTTTTCGGGGTGCATAGTTGTACGACCCCATTCCTTACAACGAATTAACACATTCCATGAAGCCATCCATCTCGTCATCATCAAAATTGACCAAGACAGCCTCCAACATATCACCCACATTAATCATGGCACTTGTATCATCAATAATCACATCGGTCCCCAAGTCCACGAATGAACACACTTCATTGCTCTTCGGCTGCCTCATACCAAGTCCACGAATGAACACACTTCATTTCTTTTCGGTTGCCTCATAGATTTTCACACGTGGAACACCGCCTTTTCATCACCACCCAAAAAGTGAGTTCTCTGGCTTCCAAATCAACAAGAGCCTTTCCCGTAGCAAGGAAAGGTCTTCCAAGAATAATCGGCACCTCGCAGTCCACTTCACAATCAAGAATAATAAAATCCGCTAGGAGAATGAACTTATCGACATGAACCAATACATCTTCAATCACCCCAAAAAACACCCAATTCCCAAGGTCTTGAAAACCGAATAGCACATCAAGTTGATACTCGCACCAAGATAACAAAGAGCTTTGGCAAACTCGGCGCTTCCAATGGTGCAAGGGATTGTGAAAGCACCGGGATCTTCCAAATTAGGAGCCATCGAATGCACAATTGCACTTACTTGGTGAGTGATTTTGATAGTTTCAAAATTCATCGACCGCTTCCTTGTTACCAAGTCTGTCATAAACTTTGCATATCCGGGCATTTGCTCCAAGGCTTCAACTAATGGCATATTTATCGAGAGACTCTTCATCATATCAATAAGCTTTTTGAATTTATTCTCTCCATTTTTCTTGGTGAGCCTTTGAGGATATGGAGGAGGTGGCTTAGGCAATGGTGCTTTAGCTTTTTGCACTACCGGTTCCGATATGTCAATCACATGCTCCCTAGATTGGTTCACTTTCTCTTGAGTCTCGTCCATCGTGTCATCAATATCAATCCGCACTTCATCATTAGCTTGCACTACATTGGTTGGGATCTCCTCTTCTTCTACCACTTGCTCATCATCCACAAGTTGCCTTTGACTTGAGGTGGGTGCATTCCCACCTCTTCCACTTCTTGTAGTAACGGCCATGGCATGTCCCGTATTGTTCCCACCCTTCGGGTTCACCACCGTGTCACTTGGTAGTGCCCCCTTAGGACGAGAATTTAACGTTTGAGAGATTTGACCCATTTGCACTCTAGATTGTGGATCGATGTGTTGTGTGAAGAAAGTTGGCATCGGAATCAACATTCTTGTCCATCATTTGTTTGAACATGTTCTCAATACGGCCCATTTCATTGTTGGATGAACTAGGAGCATGGGAAGGATAAGGGAGTGGGTTGCTCGGTTGTTGAAACATCGGGGGCCTTTGAAAACCCGACCCCTGATTTCCTTGATTGTTGTCCCACCCGCGTTGGTTGTTGCCTCCCAAATTGCCTTGGTTGTCATGCAAATTCCCTTGATTGTTGCTTCCAGTCCAATTGCCTTGATTGTTGTTATTACAATTGCCTTGATTGTTTCCACCACTCCAATTACCTTCATTTTGAGAATTCCAATTGCCTTGATTGTTTAAAGGTCTCCATTGTTGTTGACTAGGGCCTTGGAAGTTGTTTCTTTGCCCTTGAAAATTTTTCACATATTGGACCTCTTCTTCTTGGTCATTATAAGAATCACCTTGATCAAATCCACTATCATCTTGCACAAAATTTTTCACTCTTTATTGCACTTGTGGACTTATTGCTCTTCACGTGTTCACCATCATATTGACTCCCTCCATAGCATTGACTTGCCTCGGGTTCTGTACTTGTTAAAGTTGAGCCTTTTCCAGTTGATTCATGGTATGGTCGTCAACTCGGCTATGGCTTGTCCATAGTCATGTAACTCTTTATGAAGAAGAATCACATTGGGGTCACCACCTTGCGGAACATTGGCTCTAGATTGCCACGCTGATGAAGTATCCGCCATCTCATCCAAAATATCACATGCCTCCACATAAGGCGTAGTCATGAAGTTCCTACCGGCAAGTTGATTCACTACACATTAGTTGGTGGTATTGATCCCCCGATAAAAAGTTTGTTGAATCATGTTCTCCGTCGTATCATTGTTGGGGCACTCTTTCACCATTGTTCTATATCTTTCCCATATCTCGTGTAGTGGTTCATTGGGATCTTGCTAGAATGCTAGAATTTTATCCCGAAAAATAGTCATGTGCCCGAAAGAGAAGTACTTAGAGATAAATTTCTCGGCTAGTTCATCCCAAGTATGAATGGAATGATTTGGAAAGCGTTCTAACAAATTTAAAGCTTTTACCAGTAGAGAGAAGGAAAAAATCCTTAGCCTCAAAGCATCCTTGGAGACATTTGTTTGCTTGCTCCCCCAACACGTATCAACGAACCCCATCAAGTGTTTATATGCATTTTGACCCGGTGCACCAGTGAAGAACCCTTGTTGCTCGAGCAAAGTGAGCATCATGTTGGTTATTTGGAAGTTGCCCACCCTAATACGGGGAAGGACAATAGCACTTGAATACCCTTCATTTGGCAACACCCGGTGTGGAGCCGCTCATGGTGGAGGTGGGGGGTGGAACGGGAACATTGTCTTGAGGCGCTCGGCCTCGTCTGTTGGCTTGAGGTTCAAGAGGGACCTCATCCATTTAATTATCCTCCACATCCACATCCCCCAAAGCTATATTTTCGAGCTCGTTGTTTTCCCTAATTGCACCTACAATACTCACACGTTAGTAACAAGGAAGGAAAAGAAGATATCCCAAAAATATATCTAAATATATAGCTAACACCATTTTTAGCACCCCGGAAACAGTGCCAAAATTGATCTCGTCCAATTTCACTCCTCTATTCGAGGTTATAAAAATGGTCAATGCAATAGTAATACCCAACAAGAGTCGGGGTTGAATTTCGCAAGGAGCTATATGTATGGGAGTTAGTAGTATATATCTTAGCGTGTGAGTTTGTATATCTAAATTTGCACTTCCGCAAATTTAGGTTGTTTTTAAAGTTTAATCTAAACTACAATTGCAATTTAAGAAATAAAACTAGAAGATTGTTTTTGTTGTTTCTCAAATGTTGTAAAAGGCCTAGGGATATGACCTTCGCCTAGGTGTTTGCCTAACGGGTTGTAAACTTTAAAGCTTGTTTTATTGGTCAGTGTGTATTATAGCTATCAACACTCAGTTACCCACTCAATACCTCTCGGTTAGAGAGTGATTTTGTCCAATTTGGCTTTCTCAAGTCCAAATGGGTATTGAACAAAATAGTTGATAAAAAGCTCAATTCGAGTTTTACTATCTCTAGGTTCAACCCTTTAATTGGGTTTATCAATCTCTCGATTGAACCAATTTGTTGCTAGCCAAGTTTTGCTAGACTAAGTCTCCCTTTGTCAAGTAGAGACCAAGTCAAATAAGCATGAACTAATGTTTGCAACCATTAATTCTTCAAATAAAAGCAAGAACGAGGCTAAATAATAAACACCCAACCATAAACAAGCAATAAATCAAACACCCATTAAGTTTACGCACTAGGTTGAGTCACAACCCTAGTGAAAATCTAGTTACTCATACTTAAAGTGGAAGAAATAGGAGAAGAAATGATAATTAAACCCATATTGCTAATTAAAATGATAAGCTCTATGTTCAAAAAGCTCAAAATAGCAAACTACTAAAAAGAGTAAAAGAAATTGTCTACTGTAGCAGTTGATGTTCAAAATTAACCTAAAAATGTGAAACTTGTCTATTTATACAGGGCTGAAAATTTCGGATATGAATGCCCTTTCGGAGGTTCTGCGGCCGCACAATTCCATGTGTGGTCCCCACTTTTCTTCAGCTTGACAGTGTTGGAAGTCTGCGGCCGCATAATTCTAAACTGCGACCGCATTGCACTCTTTCTGCGATCCGCACTTTTACATGTACAGCCGCACCTTGCTCTTTTGCGGTCCGCACTTTTACATGTGCGGCCGCATAACTCTTCTTCTGCGGTTGCACAGTTATTGTGCAGTCCGCAATTCTGATGGTCTTGATATGCAAACTCTCTGAACTTTGTTCTAACCCAGCTTCTGCGGCCGCTATTTATGTGCGGACCGCACGTTGCACTAGTCTCTCATGGATTTTCCTTCATCACCTGCAGCCATAGATGATATTCTGCGGTCTGCACTTCTGAGTTTTTGTGCCTTTTTTGTCCTTGAATTTAGATTACTCCTTCTTGAGTTGGATTTCATCTCGGGAATTCATCTTCTAATATTCCTGCAATTAAGCACATTTCATCAGTTTTTGGGAACACAATTAAATGCTTTGGACTAAAATGAAAACTTAAGGGCGCTAATAAGTAGTCAAAAATCCCTACTTAGCAGGGAGGCCAGGCCAGATATTATGCTCTTCCTGCTCGTATGGAGGCAGTTGCATCTAACTCTGTCATTACAAGTATTGTTCTGGTCTGTCATAGAGATTGCGTCAGTCTTATTTGATCCAGGCTTCACTTATTCCTATGTCTCATCTTATTTCGCTCCGTATTGGGCGTATCCCGTGATTCTTTGAGTTCTCCTATTTATGTATCTACACCTATGGGAGATTCAATTGTTGTTGACCGTGTATATCGGTCGTGTTTGGTTGTTCTTAGTGGTTTTGAGACCAGAGCCTATTTATTATTGCTCAGTATGGTATATTTTGATATTGTTTTTTGGGCATGAACTGGTTGTTACCCCATTATGCTATTATTGATTGTCACACCAAGACCGCGACGCTTGCCATGCTAGGATTACCATGGTTAGAGTGGAGAGGTGCCTTAGATTACACTCCCAGTAGAGTTATTTCATTCCTTAATGCTCAACGAATGGTTGAGAAAGGGTATGACGCGTATCTAGCTTATATGAGAGATGTGAGTATTGACACTCCTACCGTGAAGTCAGTTCCGATAGTGAGGGATTATCTAGTTGTATTTCCAGCAGATCTTCCAGGCATGCTGCCCGATAGGGATATCGACTTCGGTATTGATTTGTTGCCGGGCACTCAGCCCATCTCTCTTCCTCCATATCGTATGGCTCTACCTGAGTTGAAGGAGCAGTTACAGGAGTTGCTTGATAAGGGCTTTATTCGGCCCAGTGTGTCGCATTGGGGTGCTTCGGTCTTGTTTGTGAAAAAGAAGGATGGTTCTATGCGTATGTTCATTGGTTATTGCCAGTTGAACAAAGTTACAGTGAATAATAGGTATCCGTTGCCTCGTATTGATGACCTATTTGATCAGTTACAGGGTGCCAGAGTGTTTTCCAAGATTGACTTACGTTCAAGCTATCATCAGTTGAATATTCGGGAGCCAGATATCCCGATGACTTCTTTCAGGACTTGGTATGGTCACTACGAGTTCCTTGTGATGTCATTTGGGCTTACCAAGCCCTAGTAGCATTCTTGCATTTGATGCACAGTATGTTCCGGCCCTATCTTGATTCATTCGTCATCGTGTTTATTGACGACATTCTGGTGTACTCCCAGAGTCGAGAGGATCATGAGCAGCACCTGAGGACTGTGCTCCAGACCTTGAGAGAAAAGAAGTTGTATGCAAAATTCTCAAAATATGAGTTTTGGGTAGACTCAGTGGCATTTTTGGGTCATGTAGTGTCGAGTGATGGGATCAAGTTGGACCCAAAGAAGGTTGAAGCAGCAGAGTTGGCCCAGGCCATCCTCAGCTACGGAGATCCGGAGTTTTCTTGGGTTGGCGGGGTACTACCGTCGATTTGTAGAGGGTTTCTCATCTATTGCAGCACCTATGATCGGGCTGACCCAGAAGGGTGCTCCGTTCAGGTGGATAGAGGAGTGTGAGGAGAGCTTTCAAAAGCTCAAGACAGCTTTGACTACGGACCCAGTATTGGTATTGCCTACAGGTTCGGAGTCTTATACTATATATTGTGATGCATCGCGGATTGGTCTCGGCGCGGTGTTGATGCAGGATGGTAGGGTGATTGCCTACGCATCTAGACAGCTGAAGGTACATGAAAAGAACTATACTGTCCATGACCTTGAGTTAGCAGCTATTGTTCATGCCTTAAAGATTTGGCGGTACTATTTGTACGGTGTCCCTTGTGAGATCTACACTGATCACCAGAGTTTGTAGCATATGTTCAAACAAAAGGATCTTAACTTGTGTTAGTGGAGGTGGTTGGACCTGCTTAAGGATTATGATATCACTATTCTATACCATCCCGGGAAGGCCAATGTGGTGGACGATGCCTTGAGTCGTCGGGCATAGAGTTATCTGTCAGCAGCAGAGAGGCCATTGGCAATGGATGTTCAGGCTTTGGCCAACTAGTTTGTTAGATTGGATATTTCTTAGCCGAGTCGAGTTTTGGCTTGTGTGGTTTCTCAGTTTTCTCTTTATGATTGTATCAGGGAGCGTCAGTATGATGATCCCCATCTACTTCTCCTTAAGGACACGGTTCAGCACGGTGATGCCAAGGAGGTCACTATTGGAGATAATGGTGCATTGAGGATGCACGACAGGCTATATATGCCCAATTTAGATGGTTTGCGTGAGTTGATTCTTGGGGAGGCTCATAGTTCGTGGTACTCCATTCATCCAGGTGCCGTGAAAATGTATCATGACTTGAGACGGCATTACTGGTGGATGAGAATAAAGAAGGACATAGTAGAGTATGTAGCTCAGTGCCTAAATTTCCAGCAGGTGAAGTATGAGCATCAGCGGCCAGGTGGATTGCTTCAGAAGCTAGAGATTCTAGAGTGGAAATGGGAGCGGATCACTATAGATTTTGTTGTTGGGCTCCCACGGACTCAAAGGAAGTTCGATGCAGTTTGGGTGATTATGGAGAGGTTGACCAAGTCGGATCATTTCATTCCAGTGATGACTATTTATTCCTCCGAGCAGCTGGCTCGAGTTTATATCTGCGAGATTGTCAAGCTTCATGGCGTGCCGGTATCTATCATCTCTGATCGGGGTACGCAGTTTACACCGTTGTTCTGGAGGGCCGTGCAGTATGAGTTGGGTACGCGGGTTGAGTTAAGCACAGCATTTCATCCTCAGACGGACAGACAATCGAGTGCACTATTCAGATACTGGAGGATATGCTCCATGCATTTGTGATGGAGTTTGGGGGTTCTTGGGATAAGTTCTTGCCATTTGCGGAGTTCGCCTACAACAACAGTTATCAGTCGAGTATTCAGATGACACCGTATGAGGCTCTGTCTGTCTCCAGTGGGTTGGTTCGAGCTGGGCGAGGCTAGGTTATTGGGTACAGAATTGGTTCGGGATGCTTTGGAGAAGGTTAAGGTTATTCAGGATCTACTTCTTATAGCCCAGTCCAGACAGAAGAGTTATGCGAATTGGAGGGTTCACGATGTTGCATTCATGGTTGGGGGGCGGGTCTTGCTCCGAGTTTCGCCCATGAAGGGTTTTATGAGGTTTGGAAAGAAGGGCAAGTTAAGCCCTATGTATATCGGGCCTTTTGAGATTCTTGAGAGGGTCGGAGAGGTGTCTTACAGACTTGCACTACCACCTAGTCTCTCTGCAGCTCATCCAGTGTTCCATATTTCCATGCTCCAGAAGTATCACGGCGATCCGTCTCATTTGTTAGCCGTCAACTCAGTCAAGTTGGACAAGGATCTATCTTATATAGAGAAGCTGGTAGCCATTTGGACAAGCAGGTTCGGAAGTTGAGGTCAAAGAACATCGCTTCAGTGAAGGTTCAGTTGAGGGGTCATCCGGTCGAGGAGGCGACTTGGGAAACCGAGCATGATATGCGCAGCCATTATCCTCATATGTTCACCACTTCAGTATGTCTCTATACTCGTTCGAGGACGAATGATTATTTTAAGAGAGGGAGGATGTAACGACCTGGCCGGTCGTTTTGAGAGTATTAGCCCCAATTCCCTATTTACTGTTTCCTCTGTTTCATTTTATGCTTATGTGACTTGCCGGAAGGATTTGTTTTGGTTTTGGAGTGAAATGAGACACTTAGCCCCTAAAATAGAAGGTTAAGTTCTAAGAATTTGACCGTAGTTGGAATTGTGTGAAGACGACTCTGGAATAGAGTTTCCTCGGTTCTGTTAGCTTTGTTGGGTGATTTTAGACTTAGGAGCATTTTCGGATTGTGATTTGGAGGTCCGCAGTTGAAATAGGCTTGAATGACGAAAGTTGAATTTTTGGGAAAGTTTGACCGGGAATGGACTTTTTGATATCGGGGTTGGATTCCGATTCCGGAAGTTGGAGTAGGTATGTAATGTCAAATGTGACTTGTGTGCAAAATTTGAGGTCAATCGGACGTGTTTTGATAGGTTTTGGCATCCTATGTGGAAGTTTGAAGTTTTAAAGTTTATTAAGCTTGAATTGGGGTGCGATTTGTGTTTTTAGCGTTGTTTGATGTAATTTGGAGGCTTGATTAAGTTCTTATGATGTTTCAGAACTTGTTGGTATGTCAGGTTGAGGTCCCCGGGGTCTCGGGTTGATTTCGAGTGGTTAACGGATCAAATTGGAGTTGTGTTAGATTGCTGAAGATTGGCACTGTCTGGTGCAATCGCACCTGCGCACCTTGGGTCGCAGAAGCGGCCCTTGAACTGCAGAAGCGTGAGTGAGCCAGGCCAGCTAGGATCGCAGGTGCGAATGAGAGCCGCATATGCGCCTTCGCAGATGCGGAGAAGTGACCGCAGAAGCGGAAAGGGGCGGCCTAGGGCAGGGTCACAGAAGCGGGCCCGCAGGTGTGAGCCCTAGTACGCAGAAACAGAATTTTGGCTTTTAAGAGGAATCTGCACCTGCGATGGAATTTTCGCAGGTGCGGCGTCGCAGGTGCGACTGGAAGCCCACAGATGCGAAATCGTTGGGCAGAAAAGGCTAAGTTCGAGGGTTTGATTTCATTATCCATTGTTGGACCAAGAGAGTTCGGATTGAGGCGCAATTTTGAGGGTTTCTCAGAGGAAACATTTGGGTAAGGATTCTACACTTTTTTTTTGATTAATATCCACTAATCCATCGTTAATTTCATCATTTAATTAAGGTTTTGGGTTGAGAAATTTGGGAAAAAAGTTGAAAGGTTCTTAAACTGAATTTTGGGGTTTCGATTGAGATTTTGGTATCAGATTTGAGTGATTTCGGTATGGGTGAACTCGTGGTTAAATGGCCAAAGAGGGGTTCGCCATCTAAAGAAAATATGTTTTGCAGCGAGGGGCATCTTTCTTAAGGGTTTCTTTCAACGCCTTACAATTTGTTCTCATCAGGAACCTCTAGTCTTTAATAGGGCTTCTTCCTAAATACCAATTATCAATAGATTTTAGACTGATGCAAGGCTTGAATAGACAGGAAGAGATGACTAAAGGAAGATTGCATATTTCTATTTAAAGAAAGCCCTTTCTTTTGAGTATATTTAGTGAGCCTATAGATGGAGACCCTATAGAGCCCGTAAACTCCCGATTTAGACATGAAAATAGGCCATTTCGGACCTTTTACTCATGGAACGAGAAGACCGACTTTTTGGGCGAATTTCTATTTTCTTGCTAAAGTCTTGATTCCATTAATTAGATTAGTTTCTTATAGCTATATTTATGGTATGTAATTGCTTTTGGCTAGATTTGGGCCATTCGGAGTCGGAAAGTCGAGGAAAAGGCATTCTTATTGACTGATTGAGCTTGGCTTGAGGTAAGTGGCTTGCCTAACCTTGTGTGGGAAAATCCCCTGAGGATTTGGTACTATTGTGACAATTCTGTGATATGTGAGTGTCGTGTACGCGAGGTGACGAGTGTGTACACGGGCTAATTGTTGAAAATCCGATTTTTACTGAATAGTAACATGTTATATCTTAAATGAGTCATCCCAACATGTGTAATTATCATGTTTAGCCTAATATCGTATGTCTACATGTCTTAAATGCTTATTTGAAATATGTGCAGCATGCTTAGTTGAATTCCTGTTTTTCCTTGATTCGTATTTAGTCTTAAACTCTAGTATTTCTTGCTGTTAATTGTTGTTTCCATCGGTTTTGAGCTGTGTGTTTACTTTTGGGACTACGAGGCGGTACCTGGGGATATCCCCGTTGCATATTTACTTTTGGGACTACGAGGTGGTACCTCGGGAGAACCCCTGTTGCATAATTACTTTTGGACTACGAGGCGGTACCTCGGGAGATCCCCTGTTGAGTATTTACTTTTGGGACTACGAGGCAGTACCTCAGGAGTATCCCTGTTGTTTAGCCCTATATGCTGTGTAGTTCCTCTTCTGTATTTCTTGTTGTTAAATTCTCAGTCTATCATTATATTACTATATCTTCTGCCTTAATTATTATATTCCAGTGGGGCCCTGACCTGACCTCGTCACTACTCTACCGAGGCTAGGCTTGGCACTTACTGGGTACCGTTGTGGTGTACTCATGCTACTCTTTTGCACGTGTTTTCTGTGCAGACCCAGGTGCCTCCTACCAAGTCCGCTATTAGTAGAGAGTCGTGTTTGCTGCTACGGAGACTTCAAGGTATATCTGCCAGCATCCGCAGACCTCGGAGTCCCCCTCTATCCTTTTATGTTGTTCTTCTTTAATTTTCCTAGATACTGATGTATGAAGACAATTAGAACAATTCCTTAGAGCTTGTGACTTGTGACTACCGGGTCTTTGGGAAATGTTATACTCAGAGTTGTTGGTTTTACTTGTATATGCCGAGCGGTAATTTTTTAGCTTTATCTATATATATACTGATGTTGTTAAAGTTTAGCCGTTATTTCTGTTATTGTTTCAGTTATTCCACACCTATTAGGCTTACCTAGTTTTAGAGACTAGGTGCCGTCATGACATCTTACGGAGAAAGGTTTAAGTCGTGACAGATTGTGCTTCCTCAGACACTTGTATGGCGTTTTGATTCTAAATAATATACTAACCTTTTTACTTTGTGTTCTAACGCTCTTTTTATGGAAGAAATTTATGTAACTTAAGATTTTTTTTAACTTGAATAAGAATTTTGCTCATGTGATGAATTTAAAAAATAATTGAATTGGATTTTCTTTCTAAATAATTAATTAAAAGATTTAATTATTTAGTTTTAACATAAAAAATAGTTTATTATATGTTCTTAATATTAGTTCATCTCTTGTTTCAAATATCTAATCTTAATTATAATTTTATGCACCATAAATTTTATTTTCAAAGAGAAAAAAATTGATATGATATTTCACTTTTAGATCTTTATGTTTTTAGAATCATTAGTGGTATTTGTCACTCCTCCCTTTTTTACGTGGGACGAGACTTTACTAAACCCTTTTAGATGGAAGGCTTAATAAAACTCGCAAAGGAGTTTTCAATTCTGAAAGTGACAAAGATAAGATTTAAAAGGGAGAACTTAGAGTCGCCACCTGACAATTGATCCTGGTGTGCCAGGACACCATTTTAGAACTTAGACTAGAAGCCAAGTTCGTACTAGAGATTTAAGTAAGGGGGTTCATTTGACTCGGAGAGAGGTATTAGGCATTCCCCGGGTCCCGTAAAAACTACGGTTGCGTACTCAATTTAATTGGCTTTTAAAACATTCGAGTTGAGGCAAAATAAACACACAAGAGGTTTGAGGTCGTTCTCACCTAATATAGAAGAAAAATAAGACTAAAATACTACGACTTTCATTTCTTGCCTTCAAACACAAATACCTCGGGGCATTTGTCAAATACAAGTTCTTCGGGGCATTCCCCGGGCAAATATAACTAAGAGAACGACCCCTCACCTCAAAGATAACAAAACGCCCTAGTATTGCCTACCCAAGTGTGATCGGCCTAAGCATGCAACTAGCGGACGATGTGATAGAGATAAGAAGATGATATCTAAAGAAAAAAAACAGCAGAAAATGCCAGTTCAGTTCATGGTCTAGTTCTTTTATCGTTCATTTCAGGTATTTAGCCAAACCCAGTTCGCAAACCCACGAAAAGACAGAAAAAGGGCAAAATGGCATTGCCGGTGGGAATATGCGATCGCATTTCCCGTATGCGAACCGCATACTGCATATAAAGATTGCACATCAGAACAGAATCTCAGGCGAGTTCGTCGTTAGAAATGCGATGCCATGTGCGATTGCAAATCATGTCTGCGGACCGCACTTTACACCTAAAGATCGGAAATCCAAACAGAGTCCTGGGCGAGGTTTAATACTAGAAATGCGGTCTCGTCTGCGATATTCAAGTCGAAAATGTGTACCGCATATCAATTATGCGGTCGCAGATTCAACACAAAACACTAATTAATCCTATGTTTCTGACAACTTAGGTCCAAAGTGTGAACCGCATATCAGTTATGCGGTCGCAGATTCGACACCAAATGCGGATGATTCGATTGTTTGTTTCGATTTTCTCTAGTTGGCTGATTATGTTAAACATCAACTACCTTACCTTACTTGTTATGGTGTAATCTGGGCATATCAGTTCATGAATTTAATGAATCAAAGACAAATAATCATGGCTTTGTCATATTTCAATCATATTAACAAAATGAGCGAGAATTAAGAATTGAACCTGAATGAAGATTTCATAGTGATTTTGAACGTCGATACTACCAGCAGGGGGCCACGAACCACGATAGGAACTCGAATTGGCAACTGAATCGAACCCTAGCACACCTCGATTGAAATTGATTCTTGAAAAACCTTTCCCCAACCAAGCCGAAGTCGAAGAAGGCAGAAGTATATATATCTCTGTTTTTCTAGTTTTTATGAAATTTCTTTGAAAAATAAGAAAACTAAGATTGATTCGAACTCCTTTTTTTGGTTTTCTGAAGTTTGTTGAAAAAGAAAACTGAATCCCTCTCTCGATTTTTCTGATTTTTCCTGTTCCCCTCTCTCCTGTGAATACCCTCGATCTCCCACCTGCTAGACCCTCTCTTATTCTTGTTCTCCAAGATAAAAAATAACTGCCCCCCCCCCCCCCCC
>MCJB01039707.1:15569-48566 GCA_002018475.1 Nicotiana obtusifolia | reverse complement strand
CCCCCCCCCCCCCCCCCAGAGGAATCCCCCCAATTCTGTTATAATGAGTGCAAGATCGTGGGAGTGGGGAGTGTGTGCGTATTTTGGAAGATTTTTGTCAGAGGTAGTTATCCTCCTCGGCAGAGAGAGGGGGTTAGGTCATTTGTGGGATTGGGCTATTAGGCTGCTGAAGTTGGACTTGTATTTGGGCTCCAAAATTTGCACAATTGGGCCCAAAAAACAAAGATGAAAACCAATTAACATGCCCAAAATATAAAACCTTTTGATTGAATTAATAATATAAAAATAGAAGTTGGGACTATATTTTATATTTTTCAATTTTGTACCTAAAATAGAATTAACTTTGATAAAGAGGTGAATTCCTACAGAAATAAACTTGAATAGTTATTTTAAAAATACTATGACTATTAAAGATGGTTCTAGTGTGCGGGTCAAAAATTACATGTCTACAGCTGTCCCTCTTTGACGGGAAACATGGAGTGTTTTCAGGCAAAGAACAACAAGACATATTTTTGACCCGACCTCTGGTTGGGGAAACCAAAATTGAAGGAAAGAGGATGTGACCGAGCCCTGGTATTTGAGCTGCCTACATATCCTTAGTTACAAAGGAATCAGGCCACGTGTAGTTCGTAAGTGAGAAAGACAATGGGGTACTGAGGTGGAGAGTCGATTGGAGTGCCATCGAAGTTCCGGTTCGCGGTTCCTGCCATTACATCAAAAATAAAGGAAAGATTACATCAAAAGCAAAAGAAAATACAAAATCCTATTTACTTCTTGTCTTGAATCTTCCTTGAATTTCTACTCGATCCTTAATATAGAATTGGAAAAGGTGGACCCTGTTCTTCAGGCGGACTCCTGATGCTTCTTATATTTGTGGATTTGAAGTGACTCTGAAATGAATTTCCTCGTTTTCTAGGTGGGCGCCTGATTGCTAAAACTTGAACGTATTCCCTCGTTATCCAGGTGGGTTCCTGATTGCTAAAACTTGAATGTATTCCCTCGTTATTCAGGTGGGCGCGTGATTGCTAAAACTTGAAATGTATTCCCTCGTTATCCAGGTGGGCGCCTGGTTGCTAAACTTGAAATGTATTCCCTCGTTATCCAGGTGGGCGCCTGATTGCTAAAAGCTTGAATGTATTCCCTCGTTATCCAGGTGGGAGCCTGACTGCTAAAAGTTGAATGTATTCCCTCGTTATCCAAGTGGGCGCCTGATTGCTAAAAGCTTGAACATATTCCCTCGTTATCTAGGTGGCGCCTGATTTTACAATAAAGCAAACAAAACAAAAGAAACTTTTCTGGCCCAGTATGGAACTTGGGCGTATCTACGGGAATTAATCGAATCATGTTATCTAAAAACTTCTAAGAATTTAAAAACTAATTCCCATTATCCAGGAAGGTCCTAAGAAATTTTAAAAACTAATTCCCATTATCCAGGAGGGTCCTGAGAAATTCTAAGACTAAATCCCATTATCCAAGAGGGTCCTAAGAAATTTTAAAGCTAAGTCCCATTATCCAGGAGGGTCCTGAAAACTAAAAATTAAATTCCATTATCCAGGAGGGTTTTAAAAACTAAAAATTAAATCCCATTATCCAGGAGGGTCCTGAGAAATTTAAAAACTAAATCCCATTATCCAGGAGGGTCCTGAAAACTTAAAAACTAAATCTCATTTCTAAGAGGGTCCTGAAAATTTAAAAACTAAATTCTATTATCCAGGAGGGTCCTGAGCAATTTTGAAACTAATTCCCATTATCCAGGAGGGTTCTGAAAAGCCGAAAGTGAATTTACCTGAGCCATACTCTCCGCTTGGGGAATTCTGAATAGAAACTTTTGCCTCCTGAGACATGTCTTCTTCACAAGAGGGCTTTGTGGATTGACAAATTTTCATGCTTCCTGTTTCAGATAAATAAAATCTTGTTAGTTTGAAAATGTGATGTTGAGTTTGTGGCGTTATTGCTGGGGAATTGTTTTCACCATTGACGGCCATGCTTCATCCTGATCAGCTGCTTAGAGAGAGCAAAGAGTTGTTTGACCTTTGATTGGGATCGGATCGTACTATCTCTGAATGATCCAGACCTCTTACCCTTACATGTTGCATTGCGTTTTCAATTTGGACGTTGGTGCGTCCTTGTATTTTCTCAAAATTCAAGAATCACCCTATTGCCTGAACTTCAATTACCTGCATACCACTCATTCCAAATCATGTCCTTTGCGAGATGCCTGGCCGAGTTCCGCTTTGCGCAATTTAGAAATTGGTAGTAGGCTTTGAAATCCTTTCCTGCTTGTTTGTCGTTGGCTAATTTGAAGGAAATTCATAAAGATAGACTCAAAAAGCAAAGTGTAATGATTTTGGGGCAAAAAGGAATCACAGGAAAATCTTGAACACAGATGAAGGAAATTTAGAAAAGAAGGACTTATCTGAGGGAGACAGCCAGCTCCAATAATCATGACATGCATTTCGGATTGATCAGCCTAATCTGTCCAACCAATCATATTCAGCTTCAATGGCATGAGTGCATACCTTGGGGACCGACTTTTCACTGATCCCATTTCTCTTGTTGGTTTATCTTTCAACTCACCATCGCCTTATGGTGTCCGTGAGGGTTTTCACCAATAAGACTCTCTCATTTTAAATCTTCTCTCATCTCACCATCGCCTTATGGTGCCCGTAAGGGTTTTCACCAATAAGACTCTCTCATTTTATATTTCTCTCATCTTACCGTCGCCTTATGGTGCCCGTAAGGGTTTTCACCAATAAGACTCTCTCATTTTATATTTCTCTCATCTCATGAATGGAGTGTTGCCCCTGATGCAGATCATATCTCTATCTCGCTTGACCCGGCATCCTTAAAGATTGATCAGAAGGTCTTTCTTTGGACCGTAATGTAGTCTTTTGGACAAGGTTAGAAAGAAAGTGTGGCATGAAAGCTCAAAATAATTCAAAAGGAAATAGGGGTAAAATTTCAACTTTTAGAATCAGATCTTTTCGAATCTGAAACTTCTGCCCCAGTTTCTTTGGGGTCTGTGGGAATTAGTCATTTTTTATTTTAATGAGACCGAACCGTAACGCTGCCTACGTATCCTTAAAAGGAATCAGGTCAAACGTAGTTCAAACTTTCCTTTTTTCCTTTTGTTTGTTTGTTTGTTTCTTCTTCTTTTTCTTTTTCCTCTTTTTCTTTTCTCTTTTTTCTTTTTTTTTTATTTCTTTTTATTTTTCCTTTACACATTTCTGCTATTGATTCCAAAAGAGGGATATGAAAGAAAAATAAATAAGGTTCAAAAGGGGTAGCAAAGGATGAATGTGTCTGGGTAGCGGAATAAAATTCCCTCATCATTTCAACTTCGAGCATGCCAAGTACAAAAATACAATTGAAAATGAGCAAAGAGATCATACATAGTACCTCTTAACTGCATCAGAATTGATATCCATATCTGCACATTTGCCTTCTACGTCTTTTAAATACAAGGCACCATTAGGCAACATTCTCGTCACAACGAACGGTCCTTGCCAGTTTGGGGCGAATTTGCCTTTAGTTTCGTCTGATGAGGAAGAATGCGTTTCAATACTATCTGGCCCACTTCAAATTTCCGAGGGCGTACCTTTTTGTTGTAAGCTTTAGCCATTCTCTTCTGATACAATTGACCATGACATACTGCAGCCAATCTTTTCTCATCGATCAGGCTCAACTGCTCGAGTCGGGTTTTGACCCACTCATTATCATTAATTTCGGCTTCTGCAACGATCCGAAGAGATGGAATCTCAACTTCCGCAGGTATAACTGCCTCAGTTCCATATACCAGCAGATAAGGAGTTGCACCCACTGAAGTGTGAACAGTAGTGCGATAACCCAATAATGCAAAAGGCAACTTTTCGTGCCACTGTCGAGAACTCTGAACCATCTTACGAAGTATCTTCTTTATATTCTTGTTGCCAGCCTCAACAGCTCCATTGGCCTTGGGGCGATACGGAGTGGAGTTTCGATGCATAATCTTGAAGTGTTAGCACACCTCTTTCATCAAATGACTGTTGAGATTAGCAGCATTGTCTGTGATGATCACCTTGGGAATCCCGAATCGGCAAATGATGTTTGAATGAACAAAATCCACCACTGCCTTCTTGGTTACGGACTTGAAGGTTAGAGCTTCGACCCACTTGGTAAAGTAATCAATGGCCACCAGAATAAACCTATGCCCGTTTGACGCTGCCGGATCGATTGGTCCAATAACATCCATGCCCCAAGCAACAAAGGGCCAAGGTGCAGACATTGTGTGTAACTCAGATGGGGGGGGGGGAATGAATTAGATCACCATGTACCTGGCATTGATGACACTTGCGAACAAAACTGATACAATCCTGTTCCATGGTAAGCCAATAATAGCCTGCTCGAAGTATCTTTTTTGCCAATACATATCCATTCATATGTGGACCACAAACTCCAGAATGTACTTCGGCCATAATAGTTGAAGCCTCTTTAGCATCTATGCATCTCAACAGTCCTAAATCCGGAGTCCTCCATTATAAGATTCCTCTGTTCAAGAAAAATCCACTGGTCAGACGTCGAATGGTCCTCTTTTGGTCACCTGTAGCATGTACTGGATATACCCCCGACCTGATGTATTCCTTGATATCATGGAACCAAGGTTCACCATCGATTTCCTCTTCCACCACATTACAATAGGCATGTTGATCACGAATTTGGATATGTATGGGGTCGACATAAACCTTGTCTGGGTGATGTAACATTGATGCTAAAGTGGCCAAGGCATCAGCAGTCTCATTATGAATCCTGGGAATATGTCTAAATTCGACTGACCTGAAGCGTTGACTAAGATCATGCAAGTACTGTCGGTAAGGTATGAGCTTCAAATCTTGAGTTTCCCATTCTCCTTGAATCTGGTGGACCAAAAGATCTGAGTCTCCCAGAACAAGTATCTCCTGGACACCCATGTCAATAGGTTACCTCAAACCCAGAATGCATGCTTCGTACTCAGCCATGTTATTGGTGCAATAAAATCGAAGATGGGCTGTTACAGGGTAGTGTTGCCCCGCTTCAGAGATAACTACAGCCCTTATTCCGACCCCTTTCATGTTAGCAGCTCCATCAAAGAAAAGTTTCCAACCTGAATTTTCATCGTGATCAACCTCGTCGACACACATGACCTCTTCATCGGGAAAATAAGTCTTCAATGGTTCATACTCGTCATCCACCGGATTCTCGGCCAAGTGATCGGCCAAGGCTTGGGCTTTCATCGCGGTCCGAGTCACATAGATGATATCAAATTCTGTAAGTAAAATCTGCCATTTTGCAAGTCTTCCCGTGGGCATAGGATTCTGAAAGATATACTTTAGAGGATCCATGCAAGAAATGAGGTAAGTAGTGTGGGATGACAGATAATGCTTCAACTTTTGTGCCACCCAGGTCAAGGCGCAACATGTCCTTTCAAGCAGGGTATACTTAACCTCATAGGGAGTGAACTTCTTGCTGAGATAGTAGATTGCTTGCTCCTTCTTTCCTGTGATGTCATGCTGACCCAACACGCAACCAAAAGAATTGTCCAAGACTGTCAAATAGAGAATTAGAGGTCTCCCCAGCTCTGGTGGGACCAGCACCGGTGGATTCAAAAGGTACCTCTTGATTTTATCAAATGCTTCTTAACATTCGTCAGTCCACTTGACTGCAGCATTCTTCTTCAGCATCTTAAAGATGGGCTCACAGGTTGTCGTGAGTTGAGCAATAAGCCTATTGATGTAATTTAACCTTCCAAGTAGGCTCATCACTTCTGTTTTGTTCCTTGGCGGTGGCAATTATTGAATGGCTTTGATCTTTGACGGATCCAACTCAATACCGCGCCGACTGACCAAGAATCCCAGCAGTTTACCCGACGGGACACCAAATGCACATTTTGCTGGATTGAGCTTGAGATTGTACCTGCGGAGCCTTTGGAAAAACTTTCTCAGGTCTTTGACATGGTCAGACTGCTTCTTTGACTTTATGATCACATCATCTACATAAACCTCAATCTCCCTATGTATCATGTCATGAAACATGGTGTTCATCGCCCTCATGTAAGTTGTCCCAGCATTCTTCAAACCAAATGGCACTACCCGATAATAGTACGTTCCTCATGGCATGATGAATGCTGTCTTTTCTGCATCTTCCTCATCCATCAAAATCTGATGGTATCCCGCGTAACAGTCCACAAAAGACCCAATCTCATGCTTGGCACAGTTATCGATCAGAATGTGAATGTTCGGCAATGAAAAATCATCCTTTGGGCTTGCTTTGTTGAGATCACGGTAATCAACACAGACCCTGGTCTTGCCATCCTCTTTAGTACTGGCACAATATTGGCTAACCAAACAGGATATCGAGTGACCCGAATGACCTTTGCAGTAAGCTGTTTTATGATTTCTTCTTTGATATTCATACTCATATCGGTCTTGAACTTTCGCAACTTTTGCTTGATGGGAGGACATGCTGGATCAGTTGGCAATTTATGGACTACCAGATCAGTGCTCAAACCCGGCATCTCGTCATATGACCACGCAAAGACATCTTTGTACTCAAACAATGTTTTGATTATTTCCTCCTTCATTTGTGGTTCTAGATGCACACTTATCTTGGTTTCCCTAACATCATCCTGGTCCCCTAAATTGATTGCTTCAGTCTCACTCAAATTAGGTTTCGATTTTTCTTCAAATTGTTTTAACTCTTTACTGATTTGCTCAAATGTTGCTTCTTCATCATATCCTATTTCATCATCACATTCTACTTCTTGGATTGTTATTTCAGAATTAGATTGGCTTTTAAAACTCAGCTGAAAATTCCTCATGCATGTCATGTCATTGCAACCAGCATAAAAAGAACTGTACAAAAGAAACAAAATAAAACATTATTAAGAATGATAGAAGATGGGAAATTGCATTTCATTGAAAAATAAAAGGATAGAAAGGTCTGAGCGTCAAGATAAGAAAAACTTAAAAAGAAAGAAAGATCCGGATTACAACCCTGGAACGACCTAGATAATAGAAAAAGAAATAAAGCAAACTACCAAAACTCCTTCCTGATGGGGAGAGGAGTAACTTCCCAATTGCTAAGCTTCACGTTTGGGCCGACAAGCTGCACATCTGCTTTACTAGAGCTTCACCAACCTCTACCATATTGACCTCTTTGAAAAGACTTCGGAACCACTTGCTATCTCTTCATCAACATTGACCACAGATTCTGGGATTAAGGAGGTTGGAGGTTTTTCGGCTCCTGGTTTGACAAAAGACTTAGAGATGTGTGGGACTGGCTTGGAAAGTGACCATACCTTCTGTTTCGGATTCTTAAACCTTTTCATGTCCTCTTCTATGGGCGTGAATCCCAAACCAAACATGCCATAATTCCCATTGGGGCATATTGGATGCACAATACCTTGCTGAGATGATCCCAGACCCTTGCCCGGTACAAAACCATTCTTCAACATTTCATTCGCAACCATGACAGATGCGGAGGATAACTTGAGACCCGGAATGCATTTTCCTTCAGTGATCTTATCAATAGACACTGTTTCAAAAGTTTGAAAGACCCAAGGTCCCTTATCATCATCAGCTTCAACGAATGGAACAATTGTGTCATTGTAGGCTGGCAAATCTTCCTCACCATGCACAACTATTTCTTGCCTGTCCGATTAGAATTTCACCATTTGATGCAGAGAGGACGGGACTGCCTTAGAAGCATGTATCCAAGGCCTTCCCAATAACAGATTGTAGGAGACAGCTACATCTAGCACTTGGAATTCCATGGTAAACTCAACTGGCCCTATTGACAATTCAAGCATTATGTCTCCAACAGAATCTTTACCTCCTCCGTCAAAGCCTCGAATGCACACACTGTTAAAGCGGATCCTTTCGGTGCCAATCTTCAGTTTTTGCAGAGTAGACAACGGAAAAATATTTGCACTAGAGCCATTGTCAACCAAAACCCTCGAAACAATAGAATCTTCGCACTTCACTGTGAGATAAAGAGCTCGATTGTGTTCTGTACCCTCGATAGGGAGTTCATCATCCGAGAAAGTGATCCTGTTTGCTTCGAAAATCTTGCCAGCTATCTTTTCCAAATGGTTTACTGTGATCTTATCAGGAACATGTGCCTCATTTAAAATCTTCATCAAGACCCTGCGATGTTCATCTGAGTGTATCAGCAAAGACAAAAGAGAAATCTGAGCTGGTGTTTTCCTCAACTGCTCTATAATGGAATAATCCTGCCCCTTCATCTTCTTCAAGAATTCCTCAGCCTCTTCCTCGGTAACCGATTTCTTTATTGGCATTTGGCTATCTTTGGATGGCTTGGCTTTCCTTAGTTCTTCTGGGGCGAAACATCTCCCGGAATGAGTCAATCCTCCAGTTTCATTTACTTCTTCCTCCACCTTTTTTCCTTTGTATGTCACTATCACTTGCACGTAATTTCACGGAACAGCCTTGGTATCAACCACCGGCAGCTGGGTTATAGGTTTAATGATGATAGGGGTAATAGGAGCCCCTTTCACAACTAGGACAGGCTTACTTGAAATCCCCGGCACTACCACTTTTGAGCTTTCTGGAATTGCCTTACTATCTTTTGGCATCCCTTTCACGACCAACAACGGTGGTTTCAAATTGAGCGGGCTCAGCTTTTCTGTTGCCCCTTCAACTATCACGGGCTTCGCTTTGGTGGAGTCTGGATCCTTGACCAAATTATTTTCACTAGCCCGAATCATCATGACGGACTTATAAGACTTCTTGGGTTCCCCGTCCTTGTAAACTACTTCAATCATATGTGTCTCTTCATGGGCAGGCAGAGGGTTCTGGTTGTTGTTTGGAGTGTCTGGGCGTTGGACTACGATTTGGTTTGTATCAATGAGTTCTTGGATCGTCCGTTTTAAATGCCAACACTTTTCTATGTCATGGCCTGGAGCATCAGAACAGTAAGCACATCTTAGGGAATAATCAAGGTTCTATGGAGGGGGATTTGGTATTTTTGACTCAATTGGCCTCAAGACGTCAACTGCCTTAACCTTTGGAATAGACTGGCATAGGATTCTCCAAACGGGGTAAAAGTTTGTTTCCGCTGTTGCCTCTCCCTCCTATAATCTGGTCTAGGTTGAAAGTATGGCTCATTGGGGTTTTGGTAAGGTTGTGGAGATGGATAGGCATTTTGTGGAGCTGGGTAGGTATTCTGTGGGATAGGGGCACGCCATTGTGGGTAAGGAGGGGGTTGTGCATATGACTGTGGATAGTGAACAAAATACTGGGATGGTCTGGCTAAGTCTTGAGGGTTTGGCGGGGAAAAGTAATGTTGAGGTGTATTATATGGAGCTTGGGTGTAAGTTTGAGGTTGAGGTCGAGGATGGGTGTACTGGTGAGGTGAACTTCTCTAACCCTGCCATGATCCGGAGACAAACATAGCGACATCTTCCTTCTTCTTTTTGCCTAGCAAACTTCCGGTACCACTTTGGATTGCCTGGGTGGTTGCTTTTATAGCAGAATAACTCATTATCTTACTCGAGTTGAGCCCTTCTTCCACCATTTCTCCCATCTTTACCACATCATTGAAGGACTTACTAATGGCTGAGATCAAGTGTCCATAGTAAGTTGGCTCCAAGGCTTGGAGGAAGTACTTAACCATCTCGTCTTCTTCCATCGGAGGGTTGACTCATGCTGCTTGCTCCCTCCATCGGAACCCATATTCCCTAAAGCTTTCATTAGATTTCTTTTCCATCTTGGTCAGAGATAGGCTGTCCGGAACAATGTCTATATTGTATTGGAAATGTCGAGCGAATGTCTGAGCCATATCATCCCAAGTGTACTACCTATTGATCCTGACGGGTGTACCATTCTAAAGCTGCCCCACTCAGACTTTGGCTGAAGTAGGCCACTAGTAATTCGTCCTTTCCTCCGGCACCTCTCATTTTACTGCAATAACCCCTTAGATAGGCAACAGGATCTCCATATCCATCATACAAATCAAACTTGGGCATCTTGAACCCGGCAGGCAGTTAGACATCGGGAAACAAACATAAATCCTTATAGGCCACACTCACCTGGTTCCCCAACCCTTGCATATTTCTCAATGATTGCTCGAGACTCTGTAACTTCCTAAACATTTCCTCCTGCTCTGCATTTTTGGGTTGTTTGCAAGTTTCGACATGAGGCTCAAACTGGTGGGTGTAGGAGTAAGGGTCTGGAACTTTGAAAGTAGGCTCCGGTGTATGATAATGGATATCTAGGGCGGGAAATGCGGGCTCACTAGAGGATCGGTGGAGGGTAGTTTGTGGTGGTGGTACAAAAATAGGAGCAGATGTTGGAGCAGGGTACGAGGTTGTTTTGACTGGTGGAGCATGAAAAGTTTGAGCTGAAGTGCCGGGGTAATTGTGGTAAGGGGTAAAGCCAGGTGCGTGTTGTGGGGAAAGGTCAATGATATGAGCCATTTGGGATTGAGAGAGTGGTGGAATGGAAGCAAGGTTCTCTGTGTAGTTGGTGGGGAATGAGGGTGGAGGGTGTCCCTTAACCCATGCTTGATACATTTCTGCCATCTGATGTTTCAACCTCCGAACCTCCTCTTGCAATTCCTATTCTGACTCAACAACCTCTCTTGGCGGGTCTACAACTGCAGTATCTATCTCCTTGCTAGCCATGATTGTTTGGCGCTTTGATCGGATGTTGTATGGATGACTTGCCAGGATGCCAGCAAACTAACCACCTTCCTGGAAATAGTTAGAGAATAACAGAGGACAACATCACATGACCAACATGTTAGCGTTAAGGCATTTATCAGATAATAATATCACATTACGTGCAATGCACCTAGCAGCAAATAACGATTCTAAAATGGCTGTGAGGGTTGCAAAGTCATATGCCATCATCCCGATTTACTTATTTCACTCTTGTCTTCTCTCTTTTTTCTTACACCTCTCACTACTTTCTCTTTGATGCAAAATGACTTGATAAAGCCCAAAGTAGATTGCCTATGTATCGTGTTCTTCAAACCAAACGTGTTTTCTGCAAAAGTGATGGAAAAATAAAATTTGGGGTTTTTCATTTAAGACTTTTGATAAAAAGTGTAATAATGGAAGACCAGACACACTTGGCCACACTATGACTAACTTTGACACTACCTAAAGGACTCGGTATTCCTAGACAAGACATGAAAGTAAAAGACAAGATGAGACAATCTTAAAACATTTAAATAGAATGGATCCTCAAACTGCTCCTGAATGCAACTGTCCTGGCTGGGATGGTCCTGGGCTATTTGCCGTGCTCAAACTTTGTAACATGCCCCGTAGAGAAACACCGATGCTAGGAATAGAGATCATGGCATGCGCCCCTGCCTCCTGCAGATCAACCCTGAGCAAATATTGCCTATGCTGCTCCACCTTTGCTGCTAGTTCCGCTAATTGAGACTTTGTCAATTCAAACTTATACTGGGGATCTTGGTCCGATGCTTCCTCAAAATCATCTGTCCGAACTGCCTGCCCCATTAAGTTGTGCTGGCAATGGGGTGCTGACCCCTGGTGAGACAGACTGTAACCAGATCAAGTACTCCTGAGTACACTCGGGCCTGCTGATATCTTCTACTAATGTATCTTTCTTCATCCTCTTTGCATTGTTCCAGTGTTGTACGTACTTGATTTCGTCAACCACCTTTTTACTAAAATTAATGATGTACCTCCGAAGGTTCAAAGTTGGAGGCTCCTCTTGTCGTCTGCCTAACTGTCGCATTACCCTGACTGTTGTGTATGGTCTGACACACTTGAGTCCTATCAGCATCAGGAAAGGCTGCATGCGGCATCCTACTAAGATATCCTCTAAAGGTAGCCAAAGGTAGGCCCACAAAACATTCTCGTTTGTCCTTAAACCAAGGAATTCAATCCAAGCTGTGACACCTACTGGGTATGTGAATTTAGGAGACTTCATCCTACGCTCGATGCATATCACCCGATCCCTCAAGGCACGGTCGATGGGACAAAGTAAGGAAGCTGTGTGCAAATGCTCCATCATCCATAATTGTAGCAGAAGGTTACTTCCCTCGAAATACCTGACACCTCCCCTAACTTCACTCAGGGCTAGGTACAACTCTGCTAAGATCATTGGCACAACGATAACGGTTTTGTGTTGCTTTTCATGAAATAGTGCCATTACCACTGACTGCCAACGCGTGCTAATGTGCCTCTCATCTAATGGAAAAACCAATAATCCCAACAAGGCGAGGCTGAAAGCTTCGAGGCGACGTCTTTGCCATTTTGCTTTGGTTGTGCAGAACTCGTCCGAAAAGACGTCAAAACTATCCGGTGGTCCAAATCTAGCGAACAAATAATTCAAGGATATCCAAGACTGCTCAAGGCACTTTAAATGCTTGTTATCTTTTAGGCCCAGGTCGTTGAGAAGTCTTGTCCTAGAGTGGTCCCGGGGAAGTATCATATTCTTGCCTATGTAACTTAAGCGGGTGAGACCGGATATTTCTGCCAAGGTAGGAGTCATCTCACACTCCCTAAATTTGAAAGTCAAGTTCTGCGGGTCCCAATAGGTCAACATTGCCTCCACTAAGTCTGGGCGGGGTGTGATATCAAGAAGGGAAGTTAGGATACCCAATTTATGCTTCAACTCCTGCTGCTCTAATGATGATAACATATTCCACCACTTGACCAATTTCTTAGAAATCTTTACCACCATCAACACTTTGGATCGAATCAGCGGGTCCATACTTGAATGAAGAGAACACTGTTAACGACCCAGAGTACTACTACGACACCACAATATTTCCTGGTGGACAAATGCCAGACAAGATTTGGCTATCTCTGTAGATTGGCCTAAGTGGCTGAAAGTGACTATTAGTGCAAACTGGACAGAATTGACCCCTAAGCATGAGAAATACTTCATTTAAAGCTTACATGACTCTAATATCCCTACAATCGTGGTCTTAAAGAATTATTTTGTGAAAATAGACCATTTGCAAAAATGGCCGATATGGCCAAATGTGGCTAGGGACGCAAATCCCATATGGACAGACCTTAGAGTGACATGACACTGTGATTGAGCTACTTTTGCAAAAATAACCCTATTTTGCAAGAATGGCCGATGTGGCCCAAAAGTGGCTAAACATGCAAGAGTTGGCTACGACCCCAGAAGCCAAGAACCTAAGACTTACTAGGAGGACCGGACCCTATGTGGGTTGCCTACGTATCCTTCCTGGAAGACGAGAATCAGGTTCGCGTAGTTCGGGAGATGCAACTAAACAAAAACTATATCTTCGGCTCTTGCAAAATGACGAAAAATGTAAAACTCTTGGAACTTTTCTTGAATTCTTGGAAAATGATGAAAAATGTAAAATCTTCTTTTTTCTCTTTTTTTTTTTTTGATTTTTCTTTTCTCTTTTTCTTCATTTTTTTTTCTTCTTTTCTTTTTTTTCGGAAAAGATTATGGAAGAAAATACTAGGGGGGCCCTATTTACTTCATTTTCACCCTTCTTTCCAAAACATTGGTCTGCCAAATGACCTTTTTACCCTCACAGATGCAACAATTAGCACATAGGATGATTAAATGTTATTTTGGGCCACGGGCCCATTTTGACTAGATTTGGTCAAGGTTCCTACCAAGGGACACGGTACCTGGGACCGAGCCCTACTAGGTCTAAATGACATGATGCAAATAAAAATGACCTAAAGGCTGACCTAAGTTTGAGGTTCACTAACAAGGCAGTTCGGGGAAAGCGTATGGTTGATGGTGCCTGCTCAAGCTTTCCACCCACTCCATACGTCCGTCGGCTTCCCCTCCTAGAGTAAGAGTGACTCAACCAAGAGTTCGTGCACGCGACGCGTGCTCTGAGACTTGTTGCAGAAAGAAGTGACCGGGCAATGCATATGATGATAGTTATAAAGTGATAAACACATAAAGAAGAAATCGTACACACATAAACAACTAGCAAATAGCAAAAATATGAAAGCACAATAAAAGTAACAAAAACATGAAAGCATAATAAAAATAAGTAAAGCTAATGAAAAAGAACATAAAACTCAACCAAACATTTTAAAAGCCAACAAATCAAGTACTAGCTCGAACCCTCAAAAAATCAAAATTCCCCAACAGAGTCGCCAGAGCTGTCACTCCTCCTTTTTGGGGGGCGAGACTTTACTAAACCCTTTTTCGATTGATAAAAGGCCTAATAAAACTCGAAAAGGAGTTTTCAACTTTGAAAGTGACAAAGATAAGATTTAAAAGGGGAAAATTTAGAGTCGCCACCTGACAATTAATTCCGGTGTGCCAGGCCACCATTTTAGAACTTAGACTCAAAGCCAAGTTCATGCCAGAGATTTAGGTAAGGGGGTTCATTTGACTCGGGGAGAAGGTGTTAGGCATTCCCCGGGTCCCGTGAAAGTCACGGTTGCGTACTCGATTTAGTTGACTTTTAATACATTTGGATTGAGATAAAAAATACACAAGAGGTTAGAGGTTATTCCCACCTAATAAAGAAAGAAAACAGAACTAAAATACTACGAGTTTCACTTTTGGTCTTCACATACAAATACCTCGGGGCATTCCCCGGAATGTCAAATACATAAGTCATTCGAGGCATTCCCCGGATAAATCTGACTAGGGAATGACCTCTCACCTCAAAATTAACTAACGTCCTAGCATTGCCTACCCAAGTGTGGTCGGCCTAAACATGCTACTAGCGAGCGATATAATAAAATAAGAAAATGAGATCTAAAATAAAGAAAAGAAAAATTCAGTTCAGGGCCTTGTTCTTTTGTGTTCATTTCGAGTATCTAGCCAAACCCAGTCCCAAAAAGTCATAGAAGACAAGAAAATAGCAGAACATTATTGCAAATGGGGATATGCTATCGCAGATCCCATATGCGAGCCGCATATTGCATGCAAAGATCGCAGATCGGAACAGAGTCCTGAGTCAAAATTTGATGTCAAAATGCGATCCTATCTGCGATCGCAAATCGTGTATGCGAACCGCAGATTGCACGTTAAGATCGCATTTCGGGACAGAGTCTTGGGCAGGGTTTTAATGTCAGAATGCGGCCTCGTCTGTGATCGCATAACAGGTTTGCGATCCACCGATGATGTCGCAAATCAAACACGAGGTCTACCCAAGAGGAAGATGCGGTACAAGATGCGGTCACATTTACGCAATGCTAACCGCGATCCATGAATGCGATTGATGTCTGAAGCTAAGGCTAAAATTTGCGATAATTATGTCAAAAATGCAGATCGCATATCGGTTATGCGGTCGCAGATTTAATGCCGCACGCAAATTAGTTTGATTGTCTGTTTCAATTTTTCCTTTTGTTAGACGATTATATCGAACATCAAGCCACTTGTAGCTATTCGCTAAGGTGTAATTTGAGCATAACAATTCACGAAATTAACAAATTGGAAACAAACATCCACGGATCTATTATATTTAAGTCATACCAAACAAAATGAACGAGAATTGAGAAATGAACCTGGATGCAAGTTCCTGCTGGTTTTTTGAAAGTCAATGCAAGCAACAGGGCTATGGACCACGATTGGAAACTCGAACTGGCGACTCAACTCGAACCAAAGCACCAAAGCTGAAGTCGAAGAAAGCAGAAGTATGTGTCCATCTGTTTTTGGTTTTGCTGGACTTTGTGAAGAAGAGAACTAAGACTGAATTGAAATCCCTTTTGTATTTTTGTTTTCTCTAAACTTAAGCTAAATGTAGAACAATTTTTAAAACTCTTCCTCCCTTTGATTTACAAATCATCCTCTCAAATCTCTCCCATTTTTCTCTCGATTTCTCTGATTTTTCAATTGTCCCGTACCCCTCTTTAGAACCTTCTCTTTTTTTTTCCTCCCCCGATTCTCCCTTCTCTTGCTCTCTAAGAAAACTAACTCCCCTCTAGAATCTCCCAAAATCTGTTAATAATGATTGAAAATCAGTGGGGGAGGTCGTGTGTGTGTATATTGCGTGAGGGGAGGGAATAGTTTTTGGTGTCAGAGTTTCTTAGGATTTTCGATGATGAGGGGGGAAATAGAGGGGTGACTCAGCCAGTTTTTGGGGTGGGGTTGGGTCGTTTTAGCTTTGGAATTTTAGTTCGTATGTGGAGTTATTTCTTATTTTGCTTAATCGAAAGAGGAGCTTGATATTGAAATTTTTTTACATCTTATGCTCTAGTTTAAATTCGTGATTCAAATAGGTAATCGAAAGAGCCTCTTGAATTGTTAATCGAATTAGAAAATAGGAAAATATTCATAAGAAGTTACCCTTTAGACCATAACCATTAATTTATTCATTGCAATTGTTTACCGTGTTTCAATTGAATTATTTACTGAAATTAACGTTTAATTGGAAGAGGAACATTAGCTTCAAAGTGTAATCTAATTATCTATTGAATGCGTGAGAATCAATAGTATTATAGAGTGAACTAACTCAAGAATTGGATCCCAAGTCAATTATCTTGCACCTATCTAGTCAATTACCCTTATTTCTCTCATTGATATTTCTTCGTTGCTCATCTGCTATCTTTTGTGATCAATTGTTAATTGCTTAATTTTTAGTAGTTAATCGTAATTGATAATCATCAAATCAAGTGTTAATTTTTCTGGATAGTAATCAACTGAAGATTTTTCAAATACTGTTTAAATCCAATCCTAATGTAGACGATAATTAAACTAAACTATCTTTGACTAGCGAGCCCTATTTTCTAACACTGTTTAAATCCGTTCTCTGTAGAGACGATAATTAAACTATACTATCTTTGACTAACGAACAATAATTTTGTGTTGTGTTTTACGCTCGTCAAGAAAAAAAAAAGTAAAAATGACAAAGAGAATAAAAAGGAAAGCAATTCTTGAAAGAAAATAAAAAGGCAAAGCAATTCACGGTAAAAGGTAGAGAAGAAAAAGCATGAGTTGAAATGAAAAAAAAAAAAAATGTACGCCGAAAGATACGATCTCAGAACATTTTAGTTCAACCGGATTTTCTCGGAACTCAAACCAAAGCACCCATGAAGTTATGGGTGCTTAACAAAGTAGTTGGTAGCGCCATGGAGTAATGGGTGCTCTGGCACCCACAAAGAACAAAGATATCATGTTGATCCGCCCCTATTGCCAAGTAAGACGTATAGCATGAAGAGCACATTCATCCAGATGGACATAAATGTATCAAATTCTTTGAATTGAAACTGATTCAACAAATGGTGACAGCCACTTCTTTTTTCTCAAAACGAGTCGATTTTTTCGTAAATTACGTATACCTCTTTTTTCTCAAAACGAGTCGATTTTTTCATAAATTATGTAGAATTTTATGTAAACAGTAAGATGAGTTTGCGCATGAAACTATACAGGTAGTATCCATTTCATTTTCCTTTCAATTAATACTTACTTTGTATTATTTTAAAGTGATAGCAATCTCTCTCTGTATATATAACGTGTGTGTGTTTGTGTATGCACGCATATTAGTAGTAATTTTTACTTGGAGAAATGGATCCCTTGAAGTTCTTCAATAATTTGTAATTTTGTGTTTGTTTGAATATCATCCATGAAATTTACCCAAGGTTTGCAAAGGCAGAAGACTTTTTTTTAATTATATAAATACAAGTTTAATAATAATCAACAGGGGATATCCATCTTAAAGATTATAAAATTTCTCCTTTTTCATAAAACTATTCTAGCCTAAATTCTTTTCCAACCAAATGAAATTCGCTTTTTGTGCTAGTAATTAAGAACATAATAATAGCGGATCATGGCAAAATATGTACGATAATATGCCAATCACCACATGCTGTTGTCTTACAAGACGTAACTTAGAACGTTAACAGAAGCAAGAAAACTTAGTTAATTTGCTTTAGATATTTTGCAATTGGCTGCAAGTAGGACGTGTAGCATTAAAAGCGCCTCTTAAGACTAAATAACGAGGAAAAAGTCGGCCAATGCCTATGGAATTTAATAATCTTAATATATGTGAAACTGAGTCAACAGATGGTGACACCCGGCCCATTTCTTCCTTCCGTTTTTTTCCTCAAAAAACCAGTCAAATTATTCAAGTATTTTTAGACTAGCCGTCTCCGGCACATTTCTGTCTTTAAAATATCTTCTCTAGGCATCGAAACTTACTCTAAGCAATGAGATATTTCGATTTAGAAACCTAGGGACCGTTTTATCTTCTAATATTAAATTTTTAGTGTGATTTTAGATTTAATAGGATTCAAATATTGGTACTAGACATCGAGCGAGAAACCCAAAAAAAAAAAAGCCTTCCTCTAACCATTGAAATTAACTCCACGGGGAAGTTCATAATGCGAAATCTTTTGTGTCCTTACGAATATAATTGAGTTTAAGTTATATACACTTTAGTGTAAGAAAAATTAACATCACCATGTCATTTTTATTTATCGTAATATGTCGTATGTCTTATTTTTAAGATTACAAATATTTTTTGAATAATTTTAATAGTATAATTTTTTTTTTTATATTTACATATATAAAACTTAAACTCGTTAAAATTTGACAACTATAGCGTATAATATGATGCGCACATTAATACAGATGGACGACAGAATAGTATGAAAGTTGGAACGCCGGGCAGCACAATCTTAATTAACGTGAAACTGAGTCAACAAATGGTGACAACCACTCCTTTTTCTCAAAACGAGTCAAACTTTTCGTTATTTACCGTTTTATACGAATTGTAATGACTTATGGGAATTTGACTTCAGGATTTTAGAGGTTCTAAGGATTCTATTATAATATTGATGTTTATCTTGCATTAGGCCAAATACATATATAAATCAGAGGCGCTTCGGGATTTAAGTTTAATAGGTTCGGTTTAATAAGTTAAATTTATAAGATTATTAGCATTGAATTCATTATATTATTAAAATTATGGGTTCAAATCTATTATTTATCGAGATTTAACAAATATATATATATATATACACTTTGTGTTGAAAGTTATAAGTTCAGTTTAATCCGTAATCTAAAGACTACATCCGTCGCTGATATAGATAGCCCTCAACGTTGCTAAATTTTTTCAGTATAAACACCTCAACAGACTTTAACCTATTAGAGACCTAGCTAAAATATATTTAAAATGTGCCAACTAACACACCTTCAGTTTAAGCTCATAAAAATTAAAAGTATTTTTGTATTTTTCGTGTTAAGTCAAATTAAAATATATAAAATAGGATGAATGAAATATCTAAAATGCTAGTTTAATATTAATAAAAGTACGATGTCGATCTGAGTTAAGATATATATAAAAATTTCTTATAAACCATTCTAACCTAAATTGGGAAGAAAAAAAAAGAACTACTCCAACTGTTTAACCAAAAATAGCTTCATGATAAAACGATTAAATTTATATTTTATAAGGTCACAATAATCGGTTCAAATCAAAGCTTAGTTGAATAAATTATTTGGCTAGATCAAATAAGCAATAAACAACGATAATAATACGATCAAAATAGGTAAACGAAGAAAAGAGTGATCTTATTGAGAGTGCTTATGAGTCAAAATGCTGCAAAATAAAGTTCAATTGCTCAACTTACAATAGATAAATGCGTAGCTTATAATAATGAATAAGTAGAGCGAAATCAAAATGAGTTACAAGTGAGGAAAGAAGGTATTTATTGCCTAAACCTAACGTTCATATTCCTAGTCCAACTTCCAAACGTTGATTTGTATGATTATTAACTTCCGAAATACTCATCGATTATGAGATAAGCGCCATTTATAATAAATATAAGTGAATCCTGAATATTTTAGAAGAGGTTAAAGACCAAGAAGACTTCAAATTATAGCTTCGTTAATGGATCCTTTAAGGAGCCATTAAGTTGAAGATATTTGTGGCGAGGACAAATTAACTTGCGTCGTTCATGTCATGCATTCATCCCCGGAATGTCACTTGTCCGAAACAACATTGTGTTGCCATGTAAATCTTCCACGTGTTGAGGCAATTTAACCATTACACCAAGCAAATAAGTTGAAGATAATCGCGCAGGTCAGGCCAAAATATTTGATATCATATATGCCAATAGCCACATGTTACTATGATACTACTCTTGCAGCAAGTGACATTACTCTGAGCTTTACTATGTTGCCAATAGCCTTTTATTCTGTTTATGCCTTTTACAGTTTTGCAATTGGCATGTAGGGTATAGCATCAACAAAGTCGCCTTTTAATTATCGCTAGACGGAAAAAGTCTCAGAACGCGCACGGAATTTAATCTTAATAGTCGCCCTTTACACCCAAATTATATGATCTTTGTTGTAATTCACCTTATTCTATTACTTTCCATGGTTCGCATTAATTTTCTTTGCACCAATATGAAGTTATTTTCTCTTTATTCTATTTTTTAAAAAATGATTTTTTTTCAAATAAAAAATTTATTTAATTTAAACTTTCAATTCTATCCTCAGTGAGAAGTTTTATAGCAACGCAAACGAAGGAATTACTGTCACGTTATAGCTTGTTTAAGTAGGGCTGCGTATAATTTGATAAATATCGAATTACCGTACCGAAATCGAAAATTTGGTATTTAGTATGGTATTTGGTTTAAGTTTTAAAAAAAATTAGTATTAGGTACGGTATTTGGTATTTTATAATAAAATACCGATACCGTACCGAAATATATATTATATTATACAAAACACATATTATCAATTATAACATAAATATCAAAAATCCAAAATTTTATTTTCCTTTATTCTCTAAGTTCATCAATTAACTCTAAACAAGTAACAAAATATTTCTAATGATCAAGTTTATTCTTTTATGCACAGTTTTCTCTCTATGGGTCGATATTTGTTGGTTTTGGACAAAACTTTTGTCAACAAATATTTTCAGTTTTGTATTTTTTAGTACTTTAATTAAGAATATTAGAGTCTATGGCTCTAGGCACTAGTTAGTATTCAAACGGAATAAACCAAAGTTACGAAATCGAATTTAATTAGGTACGGTATTGGTATAGGATTTTGAAAAATCGAATACCGAAAATATCAAACCGAAATATCTAAATACAGTACCATACCGACCGACAAACACCCCTATGTTTAAGGCCATAAGTTTTAAAAATCTTTAATCTTTCTTAAACTACATACCTAGTCAAATAGGTTCACATAAATTTTCTTTTACGGAACAATAAAAATATTCTTTTTCCTGAATTATCCATGAGCGCAAACATATAAATCATAGAAGAGGAGAATATTCGAATTCCTTTTGCGGAATAATTGCATTATATATAAATTTAAGAAAATTTAATATATATATATATATATAATTAAAAAATTTGGTGAAAATTCTGGCTCCATCTCTCGTGTAAAATGCAAAGAAATCTACGAAACACTGGTGACACCCATTTCGTTTTCTTTAAAAACGAGAGTATCACCTCAATTTAAACCCACCGTCTCGGCACATTCCTCTCTCTCATATCCTCTTTAGGCATCAAAACTTCTCCTCTAAGCATCGACACTGTTCAAAACATTTTAGGAACCAGATCGAAACAACCCTATAAAGTACCAACCCCATCTTATTCTTTTGTTCAAAAAATACGTTTTGGGGTTTGTTTTATTGTTAATGTTTAGATCTGTTCTGCATTTATCAATTTCTTGGACAAATTCATAGGTTGGTTGTTTGTTTTCTTGTAAAATAGAAAAAAGATTTAAACTTTGGTGTTTGTTTGTGACAATGGGGGATTCTAAGAAGTACATTACCGCTGAGGAGCTAAAGAAGCATAACAATTCAGAGGATTTGTGGATCTCAATACAGGGGAGAGTTTACAATGCGACAAATTGGATTAAGGAACATCCAGGTGGGGATATCCCTATTCTTAATCTGGCTGGACAAGAAGCAACTGATGCTTTCATTGCTTTTCATCCAGGTACTGCTTGGAAATATCTTGATAAGTTCTTCACTGGCTATTATTTGGAGGATTACGAGGTATCTGAAGTATCCAGGGATTACAGGAAACTCTGTTCTGAGTTTGCTAAAGCCGGGTTATTTGAAAAGAAAGGTCATGGGGTGATTTATTCCTTATGCTTTGTAGCATTCTTGCTTTTCTTGACTGTCTATGGTGTCCTTTATAGTAATAGTTTCTGGATTCGCATGCTTTGTGGGGGGTTATTAGGGTTGGCTTGGATGCAGGTTTCTTACTTGGGTCATGATTCTGGTCATTACTTAATTATGACAACTCGTGGTTTCAACAAATTGGTACAAATTCTCGCGGGCAATTGCATCACTGGGATTAGTATTGCTTGGTGGAATTGGACACATAATGCCCATCATGTCGCCTGCAATAGCCTCGACTACGACCCTGATCTCCAGCACTTGCCTGTTTTTGCCGTCTCTTCGAGTTTGTTTAAATCATTGAACTCTACCTTCTATGGAAGAGAGCTGACATTCGATTCCCTGGCTAAATTCTTTGTCAGCTATCAGCATTTTACATTCTATCCAATCGTTTGTGTTTCCAGGGTGAATCTATTTCTTCAGACATTGTTGCTATTGTTCTCAAAGAGAAAAGTGACTGATAGACTTATGAACATATTGGGGATCATGGTTTTCTGGACTTGGTTTCCGCTTCTTGTTTCCACCTTGCCTAATTGGACAGAAAGGGTGTTATTTGTCCTCATAAGCTTTGCTGTGACTGGGATTCAACACGTTCAATTCTGTCTGAACCATTTTGCTGCCGATGTCTATGTTGGACAGCCCAAGGGGAACGATTGGTTCGAGAAACAAACAGCTGGGACTATTGACATTGCTTGTTCTCCTCAGATGGATTGGTTCTTTGGAGGATTGCAGTTCCAGCTTGAGCATCATTTATTTCCAAGGCTACCTAGGTGCCAATTGAGGAAAATTTCTCCTATTGTACAGGATCTATGCAAGAAGCACAATTTGCCGTACAGGAGTTTGTCCTTCTATGAGGCCAATAGGTGGACAATAAGGACACTCAGGGTAGCGGCAGTGCAGGCTAGAGGTCTGCTATGGGAAGCTGTTAATACTCATGGCTAATTATTCTTCATAAGTTTATTTATTGTCATTACAATTGAATAATGTTTATTTGAATTTGTATTGCTGGATTGGAACAAAGAGGGAATGCGTATGCTGTCTTTAGCAGCTTGCGCGTTGTGATTTCTGTTTCAGGAACATCCTTAAAATTGCTTCACCATATGTTTTAATGAAAAAGAAAACATGATTTAGGAGCATATATTATTTGGACTTCTCATATCGGTATATTTATAATTTTTGCCTCTATGGTTTCTCTTTAGTTTGTTCAGATTATCCTTTGGTCAAGGGATGAGACTTCTGGCTATAACATGTAATTCAGGGAAACTTTTAATATTTCTGGGCACATTCCGCGGCCAAATTGTCTAACAGTATTGTCTTTCATTATATCTATCATCCCATGGGAGAATTTTAGCTTACTACCAATATGAGTTACAAATATTCTAACCCAAGAAGAATTAGAGTTCAGAGACTAGTTTGTGCACATACGTAGTTTATTTACAAAGGGAGTAAAAGTGTCGTGACATCTCCATAGAACAATTCTTTGGACTATAGCATAATCCCTCCATATATCTTAGTACTTGTAAAGTCAAGTTTCCCACACGTAACAAAGCAACTTCTAGCTTAAGTGCGGCTCAATAAAATTAGTGGGCCTAAAGCAAATTTTTAGCAAGTTTCTTAAACACGTACACACATATATGCAAGAAGTTGATGTCACATTTCTTTTTTCATACTTGTTCATAGTATAGTATTTTTACAAGAGATAAAGCCATTAAACGGTACATGAGATGGGACGGGATGCCCATTTTATCTCGTTTATCGCGTCCCGTCCTATCTGTCCCGTGTGTTTTTTTAATTTTTTGGGGGGGAATATAACCGTTGGACAACGACCTCCATTGCAAATTTAGCCGTTCCCAACGGCCATAAGCGGTTATAAACGGTCATATTTGGTCCCCACCCACCAAAACAACCTCCCAAACTTTTAATATAAACCCTTAAGTTTATTAAATTACACTTTGACCCTATTTTAAACTATAAATACCCCCATCCTTCTTCATTTTTTCCCACAAAAATCAATCATTCTTTCTCAATCTCTTACATTCTATCTATATTATTCACTCTATTTTTTCACAATCAAGTGATCAACTAAATTTCAAGTATTTGGGCAAATTTCTGGAGTAACTTTCAAGCTTCAAATTAATTCGTCAACTATTTGGAGCAATGTTTTGCGCAATTTCTTCAAGTTTCAATATTTAATCATGGTGCACTCGTTCCATCTCCTAATTTTAATATCTAATTTTTGCTTATCATTTTAGTGCTCAATTTTTGTTTTTACTTTACGTGCTCTATTTTCGTTTTTATTTGTGTGTTTAATTGTTGTGTTAATTTTTTAATTTAATTTCGTATTTAAATTATGGTACCTAAAAATGTATTTGGCCTATTAAAAAGTAATAAAAAAAGTAGTAAAGGTGATAGCACTAGTATTCCTTGTCCTAATCCTTATAAAACATATAGATGAAATGACTCATGTTGATGAAACTTCATTCTCCCAACCCCTCGCATGTTATAATATTAATTTCCGAGGACAACTAGTTCATGAAACTTTACAAAGACAATTTGGCAATGATATTTTTATTGAGGACAAAGAAAATGAGGATGAAGAAAACAATGAAACACCCACTAGTCCCGCGACACAAGCTCCAACTCAGAGTCAATCTCAGTCTGAAGCTATACCCCCTGTGCCTCCTCTAAGGGGTAAGCCTAAGGGGAACATGCCACATCACTTGTATGGAAAAAATTTTAAACATGATAAAGTCAATCAACATGCTATATGGAAAAATGTAAGCAACGATTTGTACACAAGACTAGTGGTGGGACGAGGGGTTTAGCCAGACACTTACTTAAGGAACACAATTCTTTATGGATGCAAGCTCAACTAGAAGCCGAAAAAATTATGGATCCTAGCACCGGTACTGGCGCTCCTAGTGGATTTGCGGGGGTTCTAACTTTTTACAACAGCTTGACCCTACTTCTGGTATTATTTTACGCCTAAAACAAAGATAGAGATCGTGAAAACTTAGCAAAAATGGTGGTTGTCTGTGGCTTACCTTTTACTTTTCCTTCTCACCCTGCTTTTGTGCATTATATACAAGAAACTTATAATTATATTTTTCAAGGTTTTCCTGAGACCATAGTTAGAAATGATATATTTAAATATCAAATCGAATATCATTAGTATATTCTTTGTGTATTTTTTCACTTAGATTGTCAAGTGTCTATCACATCTGATATAGGTCGTAGTCCTAATGGTTGTGATTAGTTAACTGTTACATGTTATTGGATTGATCACCACTGGAACATGTAAAAACGTATTAATGGTTATAAACTTGTTGATTCAAAACATATTGGAGCATATATTGCAATTACTATTCTACAAATAGTTGATTTTTAGGGACTCATTGATGAAGTTTTAACTATCACCTTAGATAATGCTTCTGTTAATACAACTGCAGCAACTAGCTTAAGAACTAGACTTTGTCCAATTAATCCAGCAATTTTTCATGTTAGATGTGCATGCCATATTTTTAACTTGGTTGTAAAAGATGGTATTAATTTATTTTCTAATGCTTGTAGTAAAGTACAACATGCTTGCGGCTATATTTTTCGTGCTAATAAAGCGAGTAAACTTCGTGAATTTGCTCAACAATGTGCTAGTGCTAACCTTTCATATAGAAAAGTTTCAAAAGATGTTTGTACTAAGTGAAATTTTACTTACGAAATGCTTAAAGTTGTGTATGATTATTGGGTACCCATACAAAAAGTATTTAATATGCATAATGGTATCCCCGCTGATCAAAATGTTGATTCTGATTGGGATGAGATCAAAAAGCTTACTAAATTTTTAGAAAAATTTTATTATGCTACAAAATAATTTTCTGGTATATATTATCCTACGGTTACACAAATATTATGGTATATTTGTGGAATTTCTATTGTATTTGGTAAGTATAAAACAAATCTAACTTATGCACCGATTATTAATGAAATGATTGCAAAATTTAAAGAGTATTTTTTTTATTCCCCAAGTTTATTTAATTTCTACTCTACTTAACCCATCTTTAAAATTAAGAGGTGCAAAGGGACTCCTTCGTAAAATTTGTGAGAATTTACCAATTCAAGAAAATGAACAATCATCTCTCGAAATCTGCCAAGCTAACATATATTCTTATGCTAGATCAATATTTGATAAATATAAATCTATGGAAATAATAGGTGGTGAAACTGCTCCTTCTACTTCTAAGGCTAGAGTAGAAGTTCTATGGGAAGGTATTGATGATATAACAGGTTTTGATTCCTCTATTAATGATGAACTTGATTCTTATCTTAATCAAGGATTAGAAAGTATTAAAGACAAAAAAGGCAACGAACAACTTCTGGCATGTTGGAGGAAGCGTGGCAAGGCTTTTCCAACACTTTCAATAATGGCCCGAGATATGCTGTCTATTCAAGCATCATCTGTAGCATCAGAGGGTGCTTTTAGCGTGACAAGATTTCAAATCAGTGATCATATACATTCATTAGTGGAGGACAGCCTAGAGATTTCCATATTATTCAGAGATTGAATTAATTCAGAAAGAAGAAATCTTAGTTTTGAAAAATTAACCACTAGGGAAGAAGAAGAATACAATGAGATACTTAGCACTGGGAGCGATGATGGCATGGAACCCATGGAACATCAATCAACATTGCCAATTCCAGAAAAATGTCCGAGAGAAATTATAGATAAGTTACAACGAAGCTATATAGGAGCTTCAAATATTAGCATGATAATTTGTAATTGGCTACTAAGAGGCCTAGTTCAAACAGAACCCTTCCTAGAAGGTGGCTGCGTAGATTAGGTGCTCTTCAAAAGAATTATATTTGAATGTGAAATTTAAAAGTTCTATCAATAAAATAAAAGGTTCTAAGCTTTGAATTTTTTATGAATTGTCTTACACTCTTACTTAGTTACTTAATGGCTTGAAATTATATTAGATAAATTACAACTCTATTATAATTACTAAAATATTTCATTGCAAATTTTTTGTTTTAATACTTTTATAAATCTTTACTTAGTTTCCTAATTTTCTTATAATTTATTAAGTTTTAAGTTTATTAAATAAGTCAAAAAACTAACCGTTGCAAATTTAAAAATTTAGTCATTGTCAAAAAATTAGACGTTGCCAAACTTAATGCTTAAATAATTATTATTATTTTTAAACGGCCCACTTAAAGCTCGCGAAACCATCCCGTCCCGTCCCGTCCCATCCCGTTTGTTAGCGGGATGGGATGGGCCTGCCATTTTGTCCCGTTTATCCCGTCCCATTTAGGCCCGTCCCGCCATCGTCCTGGCTAAATGCCGTCCCGTCCCGTCCCGTCCCGTTAGACAACCTTAGCCCCAGGTAAAGGTTTTACTAGCCTGCCCTTTGAGCCGCCTGTGTTCCGTGTTCTTGTTGCATCAGATGCAGTTGGAAGCCCATGGAAATTTCTTAGCCAGAAATCAGAATAGATGAATTCCATTTGCTTGCAGGAATCTTATGGATCGACATGAACTCTTAGAAGTGTATTTTTTTTATGTGGTATGGTAGAATTTTGTCCACAATTATAGAGTTGTCTTTTTAGGCGCTCGCAACCCAAGCATATCGAGAAATGGGCATTGCAAGGCTGTACTAAAATGAACCTTCTAGTCTCTCTTGCTGTTTATGGAAAAGACATCTGAAAACTTCGTATTGGTTTGTTCTTCTCTTGATATCAAACTCAATTCCATCCAAAACGACTCACCAGTCACCAGAGATCAGGAGGACAACTTCACTCCAAGAAATTGTGCCAAAGCAGGGAAATCGCTCTGTGCCCAGCAGATAGTTATTCCTCCTCCTGCATCAGAACCAATCACTAGCATTTAGTATATTGCCTCTCCAAAACGAAAGTTTCTCGTTTGAGCTTGGATGGGTATATCTGAAAATTGTCCACTTTGCAGGAGTTGCAGCGCCATTGTTCTTGATTAGTTGTCTTAGTTTTTTAGATTTTTCTGTCCCATTAGCTGTTGTCTACCTTTGTTTTTTTTATTTTTTTCTTTTTCACCGTAGTCATACCATACAAGTGTATGGGATATTATCCATGTTGCTCGCACTCTCCTAAAATGTTGTCGGTTGCGTTTCGGATCCCTCCCTCCAAAGTAGTGTATTTTTTGGAGAATCCAACACGGGTACGGATCATTTTGGAGATGGATTTAACAAACTAACTTAAGGTAGAAATTTTTGAACAAAATGTAGAGAGTTGAAGAAAGAAAATGCTAAGTAGAACAATTTAAGGTGTAAATCGGAAGTAGCTAATAGTTTAGGAGGTTAAAATCTCTTGCTCTTAATAATTCGATATAGATTAAGGTTATAAAGGAGTTCCAAATGAAGTACAAGCATGGCGAATGTTAAAAATAGGTCATTTGCGCAAAAAGGGTTTTAGAATGTCAAGCGATCGATGTTTATCTGTTATATGCATATATTATATCACTAGACATCAATAGCTTTTGGCCTGTAAAGGAGTCTCAACACTCAAGATATTGATTAAGAAATGGCCTGCAAACAAAGTAATTGATGCTCACGTACTTGTATCAACCCTTATAATGGGAGGAAAGGCGAGGGAATTTCCCTTCGAAGTGGAAAATGAGCAGGGCGGTACAAGCTCATATGTGGTCTAAAATCAAATTTTAATATGAGATCTAATTAAAAAAAATAAATTAAGATGTATATTTTATTGGTGAAGTCTATTCTTCTAGCTTTTGAGATGCAAAGTTGTTAATAATTTATTATAATCGATTTCTTTTAATAATTCCTTCTCAATTGGTATTATAGAGAACCCATATAATCTTTCTAGAGACATTATTGATCTTCGCTAAGATTTATCAATTTTAATTTTGAAAAACTTGTTTACGCTTAGGAAACTGTTATAGGTACTGATAACACCATTGTATAGCAATATAAATATTTGGAAAAGAATCAATACATTTTATTTGATTGAGTATATGGTATCTTTTATTTGTACTATTTTTTTTTTGTCAAATCAATTTTTTCACACATTAGAAAATTTATTCATACTGCTCATTTTTAAGTAAGTCAAATAGTTACTTTATTTATATATCTAATTTTTATATGAAAAAATCTACTTTCGTACTAAAGACTATAGTTTATTTTATTTAAATAATTATATACCTATCGTTTCTAAAAAATGAACCCTCCAAATTTGAGGCTTAAGACACAAGCCTTATTAGATACAGCATTGGAGTCGGCCCCGAAAAAGAGTCTTCTCAAGTCAAATTAAATTGAAAATAGTTTTTTTAAGTTCCACGTGTCAGTTATTAATTCATTGCTTGGTGTGTGAGAATCACACGCTTCATTTTTCTCGGAGATTGTTATTTTGGTCTCTAATTATACAGTTTTAACTAGCTTCAAATATTCAATCGATAAACTTTTTGAATAAAGTGTCTAAATGCAAAATATGAAAAAATTTGAAGGGTTGTCTATGTATTTGACCTTCTTTTTTCATAAAACAAGATCCGATCTCAAACTAAGACAGGTTTGCTCCATTTTAACTCCCTCAATCACTCCACAATACTACCTTAGTTTGGTGTTGTGTTGATGCCTATTTTCAAAAATTGAGCGTTTTATTCTTTCATTACTCCCAATTAATAATTGAAAAGAAGTGGGGAAAAAATGAGTTAGCATTGAACCCACAAATTTTTGTCAAGCAAATATTTTATTAATAAATAAACCTTCTAGTCTTGTCAAGAGTTCATTTAGCTACTTTTAAGTGTCTCCTCCAATATTGGCTGTTCCAATATGAAGAAATGAATAAGGTCATTGACTTTATTCAGGTGTAGTATTTTAAAATACTCGTTTGGCAATAATAAAATAAGGCATGTCTATCTTAAGATTGATGAATAAAATTTTCCTTTAAAACTATTCTAACCTAATTTGGAAAGGAAATCCTCCAACCAAAGGGCTGACTTCCATGCCAATATTTAGTAGTTTAACTCAGTACTACCTCCTAAGGGTGTTAGATCATTGTCGACAATTCAAAGTGCTTTCGCATAATTTATTATCGCAGGTCAGGTCATGCCAAAATTTATATAATAAATATGCCCATCACCTCACGTTACTTTGAACTTTAGAAGAATAAGAAAACTTACTTACTTTGCTTTCAATATTTTACAATTGGAAAGTGCCAAGTGGGGCATATAGCATAATGCTTACGGAATTTATAATCTTTAATTATATGTGAAACTAAGTTAACAAGTGGTGACACCCACTTCCTTTTTTTTTTCCCTCCTCAAAAACAAGTCAAATTATTCAAATAATTATTTTTAGACCCCGTCTAGGTACATTTCTCTCTTAAAATATCTTTTTAGGCATCGAACCTTCTTCTCTAAGCACCGACTAAATCCAGATACAACTTTAGAAAAAAGAAAAACACAAGTCCAAATTTTCTCTTACGTTATCCCCTTTAAATTTTAATTTTATAAGTTCTGAATATTAGGACAACGACTTTAAGTGCTAGTAAATAGTATTTAATTTACATATTGGGCTAAAGCTACTACATTGTATCAAATCTGTATATTCAGGTCGACGTCCACCCTAGAAGAACTAGATCAAAACAACCCTATTAAAAAAACACTCAATCTTATACTTTTGATTCATTAATATACATAAGGTGGTTGGTTTGTTGCTAATGGCTAGACACGTTCTGCATTTATCATTCTTATCGTATATTCATACTCTGGTTATTTACTTATGAAAACCAAAAAGATCCATAGTTTGGTGTTTCTTTGTTACATTGGGTGATTCCATATTAGTAATTAGAAAATTAATTGCCTATTTGGCCAAGCTTCTTATGAGGCAAAAGGAGCTTTTTTTTTTTTTTTTTTTTTGTCAAAAGTATTCTTTTTCTAAAATTAAAGTATTTGCCAAGCTTTTGAAAGGAAAAAAAGTACTTTTGAAGAGAAGTAGAAGCAATTTTTGAGAAGCAGAAAAAAGTAGCTTCTCTCCAAAAGTATTTATTTTGAAAAGCACTTTTGAGAAAAATACACTTAGAAGCAGTTTTTTAAAGCTTGGCCAAACACTAATTGCTGCTCAGAAGTGCTTTTCAAATTAATTAGCCAAATAAAAACTGATTCTCACTAAAAGTACTTTTGAGAAAAGTACTTATCAAATAAGCTGATTTTTGCAGCTTGGCCAAACAGGCTATAAATATAATTAATGTCAAAATATTTAGAATGATGATGTAAGGTGATTGACCAATTACCTCCGAGGCGGGTTTAGGATGCCTTGAATATGAGTGCACCACTAAAAAAAAGTAGAAAAAAAATATTTGTGTGGGAATCAATCTATGTTTCTCAAGGTAAATAACTCAATATTCAATCAAGTGCACCATTCAATTTTTTTGGAGCATGGGTGCCACTAGATACATATTAAACTAATTCTAAAAAATATATACATAAAATACCTAGTTTGACAGTGAGATTATGAGTGCACGTACCCCACGATTGAGACTATAAATCTGCCCCTGACTACCTCATGTTGCTATCTAACAAAAAAGTGACGTTAATTAGAACAAAAATTAAACATCAATATTTTACTTGAGCAAGAAGACAAGTTAATTTGTTTCCTTATCAGTATTTGGCAATTGCTAACTGCGGATCCAGGATTTTAAAGTCGTGGGTGCTCAGTTACCTATAATGAAGATTTATTACAACCGCAAATTATAATTGCACAACCATTTAAAACTTGATGATAATTATCATCAAAAGATTAGTATATTCATATTTGTCTTGGTGTTTTCATATTTTTGAAATGATGAATAATATCATTATTAGTTATATTAAATTTCCAACATCAAATTCAGCGCAACATTGATCTAGGTCGATATTAATTGAAAAGTCTTTTTTACACAAATAAAAAAAAAAATACTTCAAAAGTTAATTTAAACTATATCAAATTGACTTCAGTCACAAAGGTCATACTGAGAAAACGAAAAGAGAAAGGAGAATTTATTGAATATTATTTGTGGTGAATAATTCATTCATTCATTAGATGTCAAATATATAGAACTATTACAAGAGATAAGTATGGAAATATAACATATATGGAAGAACTCTAAATAAGGTAAACATCTATTCTATAAGTATGGAAATATAACATATATGGAAGAACTCTAAATAAGGTAAACATCTATTCTATACGCCCCCTCAAGCTGGACGGCGGGAGGTAAGTCCAAGCTTGGAACGCAGAAGCAAAAACGGAGCACGGGAGAGCGGTTTTGTCAAAGCATCAGCCAACTGATCAGCTGCAGAAACGTGAGCCACACGTAAAATACCACGCTGAACCTGTTCAAGAATGAAGTGAAAATCTAGTGCAATATGCTTCATCTGAGAATGAAAAACAGGATTAGAGCACAAGTACGTAGCACCCACGTTATCACAATATATAACAGGACAGGACGGTAGAAACACCCGAAGCTCAGTCAACAAAGAACACAACCAGCGGAGCTCTGCAGCAGTAGAGGCAACAGATCTGTACTCAGCCTCAGTGGAAGAGGGGGCAACATTGCGCTGCTTCCGAGAGGCCCAATAGATGGGGGAGCCACCAAAATAAACTACATATGCACTCGTGGAGGTATAATCATCCTTGTTGCCAGCCCAGTCAGAATCAGAGAATGCATACAAGGACGGCTGAGACACCCGACGAAGAAGTAAAGGTCAATAGTACCACAAAGATAACGAAGCAGGCGTTTCGCCGCGGCCCAGTGAGCAGTAGTCGGTTTATGCATGAACTGAGATAATTTGTTTACGGCATAAGCGATGTCAAGACGAGTGAGGGCCAAATACTGCATACTGCCTACAACAGTCCTATACTCAGTCGGGTTGTCCAGAGCTGTGCCATCTAGTAGAGATAAAGGCTGATCAGTGGCAAGCGG
>MCJB01039707.1:0-13543 GCA_002018475.1 Nicotiana obtusifolia | reverse complement strand
GTGAGTCCCCGAATTGAGATCCTTAACAACAAAACCAGAGGAAGTAAATTCAACTGCCACATCATTAGACTTACATATCTGGAAGACTGAGAGTAAGTTTTTTTTTCATAGTTGGAACATGTAACACATTATGTAAAGTAATAGAACGATGAAAAGTAGGAAGAGTAGTCGAACCAGTATGAGTGATAGGGAGGGCGCTACCATCTCCAATGTATACAGAGTCAGTGTGCGGAAATGGTTGGGGGAGAGAAAGATTGGCTAGGTCAGTGGAGATGTGGTGAGTTGCGCCACTATCGAGAAGCCAAGAAGGACCTGGTGCGGTAACAGAACTGCTAGCAGTCGGACCCTGTGCATGAAAGGCCTGAAAACCGGCCTCAGGCGGAGGCATGTAGGGGGACCCATGGACACCGGAATATGGAGTGTAACTAGCATAGTTGACCGCTGGCTGAATGACCGGTTTCCAAGGAGGTGGCTGCCACTGCCGAGGGGCAGTCTGACGTGGAGGAGCGGACAGCGGCACCGGAGCAACCTGTGGCAGTGGCGAACGTGAGGCAGCAGCAAGAGGCCGATGGAGATGTTGAAGTATCCACCCATGTGTTGGACAATCCCTCAAGGGATGACCTTGAATGTCACAAGCTTGACAACGATCACGATATGGACGTTGCTTATTGCGACTGCCCGACGACAAAGGAGTAGGAGGCGTCGGCTGGGCTGCGGCGGCAGCGACCATGGCTGTAGCGAGTTGGGACGGAAACATTGATGATCCCAATGGCTTAAGTTTCAACTCTTCATGTAATAATTTTTCTTGCAAAGCATCAACAGTAATCGGTGTATCACGAGCATTGACGGAATCAACAACATGTTTATATATAGGATCCAAACCATCTAATATCTTGTCAAGCAAATCTTCCAAATCAAGAGGTTTGCCCAACAATGCCAATTCATCCTTGATAGTACGAATAACATGGAAGTACTGTGTGATTGATGATGTTCCTTGAACAGTATGGTTGAGACGAGCACGAACCTCTTTAATGTGACTTCACAAAGGAGCGGCATACGTGGCCTCCAAGATGTCGTATGCCGCCTTTGAAGTGGTTTCCGGATTCACCAAAGAAGCAACTTCTTCGGCAAGACTTCCAAGAATGGAAGATAATAACAACTTGTCTTGGCGGTACCATGATAGATAAGCCGGATTGGGAGTGGAGGACCCCGTTCCGGCTACAGTGGACGCAGCAGATATAATAGTAGGAGCTGGTGCGATTTTTGTCCCATCAATCCAACCAAATAGACCAAAACCGTGAAGAAGAGTGTCTACTTGTTTCTTCCAACCCATGTAGTTGGACCTATGTAGTTTAGCACCAGGGATCATGACAGAGATGAGTGGTGTTTTAGGGTCATGAGGGTTAGGGAGGAATTAGGGAGTAATAGAAGCCGTTTCAGCCATCGTTTAAAAGGAAAGAAGCAGTGGCAGTGGGGTTGGCGCGGCGTCGCAGCAGTGGTTGGCAGTGGCGACGTGTAGCGGCAGTGGGGTGGCGCTGCTTGGGTGGGACGGCTAAGGCTAGGGTTTGGTGATGGAATCCCTAGGAATTAGGCTCATAATGATACCATATTGAATATTATTTGTGGTGAATAATTCATTCATTCATTAGATGTCAAATATATAGAACTATTACAAGAGATAAGTATGGAAATATAACATATATGGAAGAACTCTAAATAAGGTAAATATCTATTCTATAGAATTATTTCGAGGAAAAAGTCAAATTGTTGAAACCAACTAGAGGAAGAAAAGAAGTATAAAAAGGAAGAGCAAATTGAGATATAAAGCAATATAGGAAGATAGCAGGTCCAGGAAATGGAAATGATAGTAAATATTGGAATGAGAATATACTAAAAAGAAAAGGTAAAGATGGTAGGTCAGAAATCCATATTTTAGCCGTAGTTTACACTCTAATTACTGTATTTTACGTGTGTTTGAGCTTAAATAATAATGAATTATACTTATTATGTGTTTTATGCCTTGCAGGAATTGATTCCGAGTTAAAAAGATGAATTGGGGCTAAATTGAACAAGTTGAAGCTTTGAATTCTGAGTAAAACCCAAGAAATTAAGCCAGGATCACGCTCGACCAAGTCCGGATGTCACACAGTGAAAGAAACAATTTACTCTGGGAAAACTACACTGCCACAGTGCATGGGGCTCCGCGAGGGGCGGCACGGCAGTGAAAAACTTGCCTGACAGACAAAATTCAAGGCCGCTGATAAACTCCACAGGCGCCCGCGCCCTGCGCTGCATTTGTGCATTTTGGTTAGAGTAATTCTTGTTTCAGCTTGGAAAGGGTAGTTTCGTCCGGGCCCGTTCCTACAGGAAATAAATACACCAAAAATACGTTTTTGAGGGACTTTTGACCTACGAAAGATTTGAGAAGCAACCAAGATAAGAAGACACAAGAATTCATCAAGATTTCAACTAACAATCGATGCAGTATGGGAATTTGTATCGAATCACTAGTATTGATGTTTTCTTTGTTTTAAACCTTATTGAGATGATTTTTTCCATTGCTACGGAGTAATTTCCAGTAGGGTGTTGACAGATATGGTGTTTTGATAACTTGATTAGGGATTCGATTTTTGATAATTGTTGAAATTAATTGATGGAGTTTTAATTCGTATTGTGGAGTTATTTCTTATTTTTCTTAATCGAAAGAGGAGCTTGATATTGAATTTCTTATTCGTATTGTGGAGTTATTTCTTATTTTTCTTAATCGAAAGAGGAGCTTGATATTGAATTTCTTTACATCTTATTCTCTCGTCTAAATTCGTGATACAAATAGGTAATTGAAAGAGCCTCTTGAATTGTTAATCGAATTAGAAAATTGGGCTCGCTAGTCAAAAATAGTTTAATTTAATTATCGTCTACGTTGGGATTGGATTTAAACAATGTTCGAAGAATCTTCAGTTGATTACTATCCAAAAAAATTAACATTTGATTTGATGATTATCAACTACGATTAACTACTAAAAATTAAGCAATTAACAATTGATCAAAAAAGACAGCAGATGAGCAACGAAGAAATATTAATGAGAGAAATAAGGGTAATTGACTAGATAGGTACAAGATAATTGACTCGAGATCCAATTCTTGAGTTAGTTCACTCTATAATAATGTTGATTCTCACGAATTCAACAGATAATTAGATTACACTTGAAGTTAATGTTCCTATTCCCATTAAACGTTAATTTCAGTAATTAATCCAATTGAAATACAGTAAACAATTGCAACGAATAAAATGATGGTTATGGTCTAAAGGGTAACGTCTCACGAATATTTCTCTATTTTCCATTTCGATTAACAATTCAAGAGACTCTTTCGGTTACCTATTTGAATCACGAATTTAAACTAGAGCATAAGATGTAAATAAATTCAATATCAGGCTCCTCTTTCGATTAAGCAAAATAAGAAATAACTCCACAATAGGAATTAATGCTTTATCTTCAAGGAGAAAGTCATGGGCTTGGCCGCTGAAGGAAAAATCTTGCTCGAGGATGAGAAGGAAAGTTCGAATCAAGTCTCTGTCACTTTCGGTTCACTCGATCCCATTATCCTTCACAATTTTATCCAAGTACGTGAATGCGATGGCATCCAAACTGCATTATCACCAAATATCATTAAATTTGGTGACTTTGAACCTATCGATGTGAGAAAAATATTGCTTTTCCCTATAGTGAATAAAGTAATAGTTCCATTAATTATTTCCAACAATAATCAAGAATCGAATCCCTAATCAAGTTATCAAAGCACTGTATCTGTCAACACCCTACTGGAAATTACTCTATAGCAATGGAAAAAGTCATCTCAATAAGGTTTTAAAACAAAGAAAACATCAATGCTAATGATTCGATACAAACTTCTGTATTGTGCCGATTGTTGGTTGAAATCTTGATGAGTTCTTATAACTTCTTGCCTTGGTTGCTTCTCAAATCTTTCGTAGGTCAAAACTTCCTTCAAAAACGTATTTTTGATATATTTATACCCAGTAGGAACGGGCCCGGACGAAACTACCCGTTCGAAGCAGAAACAGGAATTACTCTAACCAAAATGCACAGATGCGGCGCAGGGCGCGGCGGCCCATGCGACGCGCCTGTGGAGTTTATCAGGGACCTTGAATTTTGTCTGTCAGGCATGTTTTTCACTGCCGCAGTGCCCCTCACGGCGCCCCATGCAGCGTGGCGGTGTAGTTTTCCCAGAATAAATTATTTCTTTCACTGTTTGACATCTGATTGGTTCTCGACCCCCGGGCGTGATCTAGGCTTAATTTCTTGGGCTTTTACTCATACTTCAAGTTTCAACTTGTTCGATTTAGCTTGAATTCATCTTTTTAACTCGGAATCAACTCCTGCAAGGAATAAAACTCATAATAAGTACAATTCATTATCATTTAAGCTCGAATACACGTAAAATGCAGTAATTAAAGTGTAAAGTACTGCTAAAACATGGTGTTATGGCCTACCATCAACACTCCACACTTAAACAATTGAACGTCCCCGAGAAATCAAACTACACTTCACATAGGGACGACTTCTTCATCAAGCAACTTCCCTAACGCATTATGTCAAGAATATTTAAAGCAGACTAAGCACCCTATCATAACATCCTAACTTCAAAGCTCGACTCAAAAGCACCACGCATTTTTTCACAACCTGCTCACTTATTCTAAAACAAAGGTCAAAGTCATTACCTTTCCATCGCAAGTCATGTGTCCTCACACCAAAAATAGAGAGTAGTTCCACAAACAATAAAATTTACGAATAAATAGAAACTCAAGATGAACAGAATTCACTCATTCTCAGAATCAAAATTCATGTGCCACAAAAGATGTACCATAGGCTTGCCCGTAGTCTAATACTCTACTAATTGAGCTCATCTAGTCAATGATCAAGTAAGACTTTAATTTGGTCTTAATGTAGGCTGTGAGACGGGTAAGATACAATTTGGATAATAGTGGCTACACCTCCCTGAATACTTTAATACATACAATTTCACAAATTCAAACCCCACACTTATGTCGAACCAAACCCAACCTTCACATCATATTAACACCAAGCCCCAAATTCTTTTAAGCACAGACAAAACAAGATTTATCACTAGCAAGGAATAATTCTCTTTATAATATATACAAACACCAAATTTTTTTCCTAGATTTTGATTTTCTCTTCTCTTTTTTTTTTTTTCAATTCCCTACAATCTCAGAATTTTTTGAAACCATGAACCTTCCTCCTTTTCTATAGTTCCACTCGAACTAGGATACACAATAATTAGGATTACAGAATCAAAGGGCTAACTAGGATACATAATAATTAGGCGGTCACTGACATATAATTAGCTCAACAAAGAAATGTCTATATCACTTCCTCGACTGAACAATACTACTATTTTGCTTTGCAAAAACATGGGGCAAGTTCTAGACATCAATTGACATGCACATAATATCCCAAAAACCTCATACATTGGCACATAACTCACTTAGGATCAGATCTATCCCGACTCTCTAGTCAAAGCAATTAAGCAAAGTCCCAATCAACCAATTCAAGGCACTTATCTATGAGTCAAGAACTAAGCCTAGCTAGGCGTCACAACTAAGGCACCCACCACTTTCAAGGCATATGCAGTCAAGGAAAATTACTTCAATTTAGGCTATGACTCGAGATTCTTTATTCCTATAAAACTAAAATAAAAACTAACTACACTCGGTTCAAGTAAAACCCTTGGAAAAGAACCGCGGCACAAAGAAAAACTAAAGGGGAATTATTACACTATCTAAGAAAGTAAATAAAAAAATAAAAAATAAAAAAAAAGACATATTTTTGGATTTTCAATTTTTTTTTGATTTTTTTGAATTTTTCTAGTTCGACTTCAAATCCCTCAAGAAGCCAGCCGATGAAATCCATATTTGGGAAGAGTTAGAATCTAAACAATTATGATTACTAATTATTACAGACCGATTGAATTTGGAGTTATAATTACAGACCATATTGTCTAAGAAAGCAAGAAACAAATCAAACAAAGCCAATTGGAAAATAGAAAAACAAATATAAATACAAGCAAATAAAAGCACCCCACCCCACACTTAAGAAATTGCATTATCCCCAATGCAAAATAGTAAAACAAGAGTGAAAAGGTGATTCCTGAGGCCCTTGGCCTAATCATCAGCACCCTCAAAGGTACACAAATACTCCTCATCATCGAAGGGAACAGAGTTCACATCCTCATCTGGTGGCAGCTATCCTCCCTCTGCCAACCCCAACCACTACTGAGTGACAGCAGAAAGTGGGTGTTCCTGCTGCAGCTCCGCCAAGTCAGTCTCCCCCCGATCAGAGCGAAGGGACAAATCAGCAAACAACAACTGTAGTGTCTCCTCGACATGGAGCAACCTCTGGTCCGAAGTAACAGCAGCAGCAAGAGGATCTATCACTGCCGTAATATCAAAGGCCTTTATAGGATATGACACTAGGATGGTCCGGTCATAATGAAACTCCTCCTCTATATGGTGTGCGCGCAACAACCAAGTGATTATACTCGGATAGTATAGGCGACGGGCCCCAAATGGTCGCACTCTCACCATGTGCTCAAGCATGATTTTTTCGAGATCAAATTGCAACCTTGTCAAAAAGGCATAGATCAAACACACTTTCAGCCGCGAGACATCAGTTGGGTAGGCATGATTTTGGCATTGATTAGCCACAAAATAACCCTGGTCGGGCGCTGGAATGTGCCCTTCTTCATGTCGTTGTGGAACTCATTAGTATCCCACATCCATCGGCAGAAGAGTCAGCTCCACATAGCTATCGGCGGATATCAATATAGTCTGGCCGACGGAGAAACCTCTGAAAGTGCTTGTGGGAGCGCTCTATGAAACCCAAAATCTGATTAATCACTTGGGAGGAGAAGGGAATCACTTTACCTGGTACACAACATCCGGGCTGGCTTCAGGTTTCCAGTTGGCATAAAACTCCTTTACTAGGTTCACGTTCACTGCATGACCGGGACTGAACAGATTGTCAAAACCCAAAGCCTGAATGTTGTTGTAGTTGTCATTATACTTTCGGGACAACTTGCCATTGTCAATAGCAACCTCAGGCTCCTAGTTTACCACAGGGACGAACGTCTGGAACCAATGTCTAGCATGAGCTGTGACAGCCCGAATACTAAATTTGCACTCTGGGACATCGTTAGCATCCGGGTATATGCGCTCCATTTCTTCCTTCTCTGGGGCAGGGTGTAGTGCCTGCCTACCTCCTCTACGACTGCTAGAAGCAACCCTAGAAGAACCAGTATTAGCATGTTCGCTGGGTCGGCGAGACATTATACCTGTATGAGACGGACAACATTAGCCACGACATATAGAATAACAAGTAAACCGAACAGGGAACCACCCCACACTTATATCATAGGCATGTTCACAAGTACAATATATATCGGGGACTCAGAATACCCAATTGAAAGCACGCCGCAATAAATCAACAACCCACCCAACCACCAACATAATATTACAACAACATAACTACGGACTACACTAGTGTAAAATACAAAATTTAAAAAGCAAAACAAGTAACTAAGAAAAGAAAAATAAGAAGTTATACTAATTTACTACTAACTAAATTAAGAAGTTACAATACACTACTACACAAGTACTTAGCATGAATAGGACACCCCAATTAGCAACTAGAAACACATTAGCATGGGGTGGTCAATCGATTAGCACTTGGTCTAACACGTTAAAGTTTCACTACATAAGAACATGACCACCCACCCCACACTTCTTTTAACAACAAGTTCATTACTAAGTCACAAGAATCAATTTTGTGTTCATACTTCACCATTGGAGTCATTGTGGCATTTGTCAAACATATAATAGGCATTAGTGTTAATACTTTCTTCAGCTTTAATTTGAGCATCCAACACCCACAATTGTACTCCAAACACATCATCCAATATAACTATAACATCACCACATTGTTATAATAGCACAAAGTGCTCTAAAATTCACACAATATTCACCAATTTTTGGCCATATAGGCATCCCTACCAAACTTTATCACAAAATAACTCCAATGACACCATAATATAACTCATCCACATGCATAATAACAACAAAAATTCCACAAAAGCAAGTACAATCTCGGCCAAATTGTGAAAGACAACTAAAAGATTAGCGAAAAAAACTACCTAGGGTTAAGTTAAATTAGACTAAAACTACTAATTCTACGACTAAATAATAAGAAAAGGATAAGAGAAGAGAAGAGAAGAGAAGAGAAGAAGAACTTACCTTGATGAGTGATAAAGGTGGGAGAATTTGAGTGGAAAAACTTCGAAGAAGAAGAATGGGGGATTTGGGGTTGAGTTAGAGAGGATAATGTGAAAAGCGAGAATAATGGGAAAAGAAGGGGGGAAAAATGGGTGTTAGAAAGAAAAGAGCGCCCCACGCGGCTCGGCAATGGACATTATCAGGGAACTTGCATTTTTTTGTTAGACGGTCATTTGGCCTGGCGCGGCGCGCTAGGACATTTTCCTAAGAGTTCTGTCATTTTACGATTTTTAGCCCACGGGTTACACTCCGACTCTATTATGTACTTATTGTGTGTCCAATTCATGCTTATACATGTCCAAACAAGTACCACAACTCCTAAACTCTAATAATCATTAGCTACAATTATCATTTTCACAAGGATTGGATTTAAACACTATTCGAATAATCTTCAGTTGATTACTATCCAAGAAAATTAACACTTGATTTGATGATTATCAACTACGATTAACTACTAAAAATTAAGCAATTAACAATTGATCACAAAAGACAGCAGATGAGCAACGAAGAAATATTAATGAGAGAAATAAGGGTAATTGACTAGATAGGTGCAAGATAATTGATTCGGGATCCAATTTTTGAGTTAGTACACTCTATCATACTGTTGATTCTCACGAATTTAGCAGATAATTAGATTACACTTGAAGGTAATGTTCCTCTTCTGATTAAATGTTAATTTCAATAATTAATCCAATTGAAATACGGTAAACAATTACAACGAATAAAATTATTGTTATGGTCTAAAAGGTAGCTTCTCACAAATATTTTCCTATATTGTACTTCAATTAACAATTTAAGAGGGTCTTTTGATTACCTATTTGAATCACGAATTTAAACTAGAGTATAAGAAGTAAAGAAATTCAATATCAAGCTCCTCTTTCAATTAAGCAAAATAAGAAATAACTCCACAATACGAATAAAAACTCCATCAATTAATTCCAACAATTATCAAGAATCGAATCCCTAATCAAGTTATCAAAACACCGTATCTGTCAACACTACACTGGAAATTACTCTATAACAATGGAAAAAGTCATCTAAAAAAGGTTTAAAACCAAAGAAAATATCAATGCTAATGATTCGATACAAACTCCCGTATTGCACCGATTGTTGGTTGAAATCTTGATGAATTCTTGTATCTTCTTGCCTTGGTTGCTTCTCAAATCTTTCATAGGTCAAAAGTCCCTTCTAAAATGTATTTTTGGTGTATTTACACCCTGTAGGAACGGGCGCGGAAAAAACTATCATTTAAGCTGAAACAGGAATTACTCTGACCAAAATGCATAGATGCAGCGCAGGGCATAACGGCCCATGCGACGCGCCTGTGGAGTTTATCATCGGCATTGACTTGTTTCTGTCAGGCAAGTTTTTCACTGCCGCGGTGCCCCATGCGGCGTGGCAGTGTAGTTTTCCCAGAGTAAATTGTTTCTTTCACTGTTTGACATCCGGACTTGGTCCTCGACCCCGAGCATGATCCTGACTCAATTTCTTGGGCTATAACTTAGACTTCAAAGATTCAACTTATTCGATTTAGCTCCTATTCATCTTTTTAAACTCAGAATCAACTCCTACAAGGCATAAAACACATATAAGTACAATTCATAAACATTTAAGCTCAAACACATGTAAAATGTAATAATTAAAGTGTAAACAACGGCTAAAAGACTGGGTTCTGGCCTACCATCAACACCCCACACTTAAACCCTGATCAAACTACACTTCACATAGGGACGACCTCTTCATCAAACAACTTCCCTAAGACATTATGTCAAGAACATTTAAAGCATACTAAGCACCATATCATAACATCCTAACCTCAAAGCTCGACTCAAAAGCACCGCACATTTTTTCATAACCTGCTCACTTATTCTAACACAGAGGTCAAAGTCATTACCTTTCCTTCGCAAATCATGTGCCTTCACACTAAAATAGAGAGTAGTTCCACACACAATAAAATGCAAGAATAGATAGAAACTAAAGATAGACAGAATTCACTCACACTCAGAATCAACATTCATGTGCCATAGAAGACATATCGTAGGCTTGCTCGTAGTGTAATACTCTACTAATTGAGCTTATCCAATCAAAGATCAAGTAGGACTTTAATTGGTTGTAATGTAGGATGTGGGACGGGTAAGATACAATTTGGATAATAGTGGCTACATCTCCCTAAGTACTTTAATACATGCAATTTCACAAATTCAAACCCCACACTTATGTCGAACCAAACCCCAACCTTCACATCATATGTCCAAGACCCAAATTTCTTTAAGCACAGACAAAGCAAGATTTACCATTAGTAAGGAATAATTCTCTTTATAATATATACAAACACCAAATTATTTTCCTAGATTCCGATTTTCTCTTCTATTTTTTTCTTTTTTTTAATTCCCTACAATCTCACAATTTTTTCAAACCGTGCACCTTCCTCCTTTTCTATAGTTCCGCTTGTCACTCCTCCTTTTTGGGGGCGAGACTTTACTAAACCCTTTTTTCGATTGATAAAAGGCCTAATAAAACTCGAAAAGGAGTTTTCAACTTTGAAAGTAACAAAGATAGGATTTAAAAGGGGAAAATTTAGAGTCGCCACCTGACAATTAATTCCGGTGTGCCAGGCCACCATTTTAGAACTTAGACTCAAAGCCAAGTTCATGCCAGAGATTTGGGTAAGGGGGTTCATTTGACTCGGGGAGAAGGTGTTAGGCATTCCCCGGGTCCCGTGAAAGTCACGGTTGCGTACTCGATTTAGTTGACTTTTAATACATTTGGATTGAGATAAAAAATACACAGGAGGTTAGAGGTCATTCCCACCTAATAAAGAAAGAAAACAAAACTAAAATACTACGAGTTTCACTTTTGGTCTTCACATACAAATACCTCGGGGCATTCCCCGGAATGTCAAATACATAAGTCCTTCGAGGCATTCCCCGGATAAATCTGACTAGGGAATGACCTCTCACCTCAAAATTAACTAACCTCCAAGCATTGCCTACCCAAGTGTGGTCAGCCTAAACATGCTACTAGCGAGCGATATAATAAAATAAGAAAATGAGATCTAAAATAAAGAAAAGAAAAGTTCAGTTCAGGGCCTTGTTCTTTTGTGTTCATTTCGAGTATTTAGCCAAACCCAGTCCCAAAAAGTCATAGAAGACAAGAAAATAGCAGAACATTACTGCAAATGGGGATATGCTATCGCAGATCCCATATGCGAGCCGCATATTGCATGCAAAGATCGCAGATCGGAACAGAGTCCTGAGCCAAAACTTGATGTCAAAATGCGATCCTATCTGCGATCGCAAATCGTGTATGCGAACCGCAGATTGCACGTTAAGATCGCATTTTGGGACAGAGTCTTGGGCAGGGTTTTAATGTCATAAATGCGGCCTCTTCTGTGATCGCATAACAGGTTTGCGATCCGCCGATGATGTCGCAAATCAAACACGAGGTCTACCCAAGAGGAAGATGCGGTACAAGATGCGGTCACATTTACGTAATGCTAACCGCGATCCATGAATGCGATGGATGTCTGAAGCTAAGGCTAAAATTTGCGATAATTATGTCAAAAATGCAGACCGCATATTGGTTATGCGGTCGCAGATTTAACGCCGCACACAGATTAGTTTGATTGTCTGTTTCAATTTTTCCTTTTGTTAGACGATTATATCGAACATCAAGCCACTTGACGCTATTCGCTAAGGTGTAATTTTAGCATAGCAATTCACGAAATTAACAAATTGGAAACAAACATCCACAGATTTATTATATTTAAGTCATACCAAACAAAATGAGCGAGAATTGAGAAATGAACCTGGATGCAAGTTCCTACTGGTTTTTTGAAAGTCAATGCAAGCAACAAGGCTATGGACCACGATTGGAAACTCAAACTGGCGACTCAACTCGAACCAAAGCACCAGAGCTTAAGTCGAAGAAAGCAGAAGTATGTGTCCATCTGTTTTTGGTTTTGCTGGACTTTGTGAAGAAGAGAACTAAGACTGAATTGAAATCCCTTTTGTATTTTTGTTTTCTCTGAACTTAAGCTAAATTTAGAACAATTTTAAAACTCTTCCTCACCTTTGATTTACAAATCATCCTCTCAAATCTCTCCCATTTTTCTCTCGATTTCTCTGATTTTTCAATGGTCCTGTACCCCTCATTAGAACCTTTTTTTTTTCTCCCCCGATTCTCCCTTCTCTTGCTCTCTAAGAAAACTAACTCCCCTCTAGAATCTCCCAAAATCTGTTAATAATGAGTGAAAATCAGTGGGGGAGGTCGTGTGTGTGTATATTGCATGAGGGGAGGGAATATTTTTTGGTGTCAGAGTTTGTTAGGATTTTCGATGATGAGGGGGGAAACAGAGGGGTGACTCAACCGGTTTTTGGGGTGGGGTTGGGTCGTTTTAGCTTTGGGCTTGTATTTGAGTGGGGCCCCAAAATTTTATTAAATTGGGCCAAATCAAAGCTGAAAAATATAAGGCCTTTTGATTGAATTAATAATATAAAAGCTTGGGACTACTTTTGGTATTTTCTATTTCGTACCTAAAACAGAATTAAATTTAATAATAAAATGGATTCCTACAAAAATAGGCTCCAATAATTATTCTAAAAGTACTATGACTATTAGAGGTAATTCTGACGCATGGGTCAAAAATTACATGTCTACAGCTGCCCCTCTTTGACGGGAAACATGGAGTGTTTTCAGGCAAAGAACAACAAGACATGTTTTTGACTCGACCTTTGCTTGGGGAAACCAAAATTGAAGGAAAGAGGATGTGACCGAGCCCTGGTATTTGAGCTGCCTACATATCCTTAGTTACAAAGGAATCAGGCCACGTGTAGTTCGTAAGTGAGAAAGACAATGGGGTACTGAGGTGGAGAGTCGATTGGAGTGCCATCGAAGTTCCGGTTCGCGGTTCCTGCCATTACATCAAAAATAAAGGAAAGATTACATCAAAAGCAAAAGAAAATACAAAATCCTATTTACTTCTTGTCTTGAATCTTCCTTGAATTTCTACTCGATCCTTAATATAGAATTGGAAAAGGTGGACCCTGTTCTTCAGGCGGACTCCTGATGCTTCTTATATTTGTGGATTTGAAGTGACTCTGAAATGAATTTCCTCGTTTTCTAGGTGGGCGCCTGATTGCTAAAACTTGAACGTATTCCCTCGTTATCCAGGTGGGT
>MCJB01039696.1:0-60500 GCA_002018475.1 Nicotiana obtusifolia | reverse complement strand
AGTTTCTCCTTAAAATATTCTAACACTACGTAGGTAAACAATGTTTGAAAGTTATGCTAGCATATGAATTTTTTTTAACAATATGTAGGTAAATGATCCAAATAATGGTGTAAACTAATTTTTTGAAAGATATATCTTGGGGACCTGGGGTTGAGGTCAGAACAATGTCTAAGTAGGTTGTGAATGGATATAAGTTCCATACCGAGGAATGCTCAAAAAATAAAAATAGCAACAATAGTGGGGTGTGGGTTCAAGGTGATGATGGCAACCAAGATGGAGATATTGATTATTATGGTGTGATCAAAGAAATAACTGAACTAGAATATACAGGTTGGCCATACAAGAAACTGATACTCTTTAGTTGCAAGTGGTTTGACCCACACCCAACAAGAGGTACTAGAGTCCACAATCAGTACAACATAATTGAGGTTAATCATAAGAGGGAGTATGATCGCTATGATCCTTTCATAATTGCACATAATGTTAGGCAAGTGTATTATGCTCCTTATCCATTGCGCCGGAATAAGTCTGATTGGTGGGTTGTAAAAAAAACCAAGCCTGTGGGTAGGGTGGAAGTTGAGAATGTGTTAGATGTTGCATATCAAAACGATATCTCCACTGTTGACCAAATAGTGGACGAAGTTTTAGAAAATAATTTGGAACATCCTGAACACATACTGGAAGAAGTTGATATTTCTGATAAGAATTACAGAAAACGAGGAAGAAGTATCAACCGATGAAGCTCAAACTACCGAGGAAGAAGAATTCTCGGACGAGGAACTATACGACGATGAGCTTTAAACAGTTAGTTTCTTTAACAACTCTCGTTTATAGATATTTTATTTATATCTTTCAATCTAAATATGTATTATATTATGCAGATGCCAGGCAAGGCTCGAAGTAACAATGATTCTAGTAGTTCTCGAGGTCGAGAAAAGGCTAGGAAACCAAAGAGGAGGGTAGAAGATTATACTCCAACTTGTCCTACCGTTTCGGAATTGCCTATGCCTACGTCTTTTCCTCCACCCCAGGGCTATTCTAAGCTGCCACAGCATCACCAGCCCTACACCTTCGTGCAGACACCAGGTCTTTCATCACAGGGCCATAGGATTGTACGTCCGACATACAGTCCAGCTGCCGCACATCTACGTGGATCTCAGCCATCTGCGTCGCATGGACCGCATCGATCCATGTCACAGCCACTGGGGTTACTGCCACTGGGGTCACAGCCACTGGGGTCGCCGCCACTCGGGTCGCCGCCACTGGGGTCGCAGCAATCAGTGACACGTCCCCCTGCGGCCCATACAGCTATGTCGCATTCACAGGGCTCGCAACGATCTTCATCTGGGACTCCATCTATTACAGGCCTTCGCCTGCGAGACACTGGCTATGACCCCCCTACACCTTCCACACATGCCTCTGATGTACATGGTTCGGACGGTGATGGTGATGATGACGAGGAGGTGCATTGTGATCAATATGGCAAGATCATCATAGTCCCTGAGGGTGACGGGTAAGAGTTATTTGTTATTTTTTATGTTTATTGTTTTGTACGGTTTTACTAAGATATTAATCTGTCTTTTTTTTATTACATTAAAGGTTCATCCCTAGTAATGTTACTACAAGGATAATCACCCAAGCCACCAGAAAGCTATATGATGGCCCTTATGCGACTTGGACTGATTTCCCATTCTCGCTTAAGGAGCAAATTTTTAATGAATTTAAGGTATAAATGTTCTTTTAAGCAGTACAATTATTTATATTTATGATATTTCCATCTAAATACTTAACTTTTGAAATACAGAGCAAGTGTGTATGGGAACACCACTACAGTGTGGATGTAGCTGCTAATTTCCATCTCAAGGCTCGCAAGCGGTTGTCACATTGCTTTTCCAGAGCTAGAAAGTCAAACCAGAAGCCCTCCTGGTTGCTTGATCATCTATGGGATGATCTGCAAAGGTAATGGCTAATCGCAGATTTCTTAAAGAAGAGCGAGCAAGGAAAGAAAGCTCGTGCTTCTGAGAACGGAGGCTCCCTGCACACTGGAGGTGCGATCAGCCTCAGTACAATAAAAAGGAAAATGGTACGTAATTGCTTAATTTAATTTTAATTTTCAACGTCTACTCTGTTTATTAACTAAAATTTATGAGTTTTCAGGAGAAGAAGTTGGGCCGTCCGATGAGGCAAGATGAGTTATTCAAGGAGACTCATATTGTCAAGAAGAAGAAAGATTCGGACGAAGAAAGGTGGGTCGAGGGCCGAGCCTCGACTGTACATGTAAGTTTTCAATTTTCATTAAGTACTTTGATTTACTTTTATATAAATTTTGAAATACTAATTCAATGTAATTTTTCTTATAGAGTCGCTTCACAGCTGAGGTTGAAGAATCATACGCAGCCAGCCACCATCTTCATCGGTCGACCCAATCCAATCGTCGGGCGAGGATGCTGAAAGACTATGGACGCAGGCTGCTGGCAGTCCAAAATGGGGGAAGGTATACGGGCTTCCCACTAAGAAATTCCACTGCTATAGGTGTGGAATGAAAGGAATAGGCACTTCCGCGCAAGCAGAGCAACTTGATGGGGAGAGCCTCTCCTCTATGTGGGAGAATGTGGCAAAGCTCACAGCCGAGCTAGAAGCCTCCAAGGAAAGAGAGAAGGTTAGAGATGCTCAGTATATTGCCATACAAGAGCAGCTCAAATCTCTCTTGGCTTCTGGCGCTTTTCCGATTCCCCGGTCTCATGAGTCATCGCCAGAGGCTCGCCCTCCCGGTGCTACTTCCTCCCGTCCTCCCCGTTATCATCCCTCCGGTCCTACACAACTACACCCTTATCCATACCGTCTTGGTGATGACACTTCATCGGACGATGACACTAATGATGTAGACATTAATAATCCTTGAATTGTAATAACATTTAACTTATTTTGGTTAGTTTATGAATAAGTTCTATTGAACTTCATACTTTGTTACATTTAATGTTGTTGTTGTTGTTGTTTAATGCTGTTGTTGTTGTTGTCGTCGTCGTTGTTGTTGTTGTTGTTGTTGTTGTTGTTTATTGTTGTTGTTGTTGTCGTTGTTGTTGTTGTTTATGGCATTTGAATTTAGTTTATTGTTGTTGTCGTCGTTGTTGTTATACGTTATGGCATAAAATGCCTGTTTAGGATTTTGGTAAGCTGGTAGGTGGTGTAGCTGCCAAAACAGGCAATTTCTAGAAAAAATGAACCAAGAAAAGCGAATAACGTTGGTCTCAAGTTGGTCGCTTTTCACTGAAAAAAAATAAATCTGGAAATTAGCGACTAGCGTTGGTCGCTAAACAGCCCAGATTTTAACACTGTTTAAGAATAGCGACCAACGTTGGTCGCTTACCATCAAAAAAAAAATCTTCAGATTAGCGACCAAGGTTGGTCGCTATATAACCCATATTTTTAAAATCTAGAAATATTGCGACCAAGGTTGGTCGCAAACTGTAAATTTAATTTTTCTGTTCTTCAGTTTTGCGATCAACGTTGGTCGCTTAATAAAAATTAAAAAAAATATTAATTATATTGCGACCAAAGTTGGTCGCAATTTCCCAGATTATATTAATTAAGAAATAGCTTTAGAGACCAACGTTGGTCGCTAATTTGCGACCAAAGTTGGTCTCTATATGTTTTTCCGAAATGTTTGGTCCTTTTGTTGTAGAGACCAAAGTTGGTTGCAAATTTGGGACCAACTTTGGTCGCAAAGGTAAAGTGACCACCTGAATTGTGACTAGGCTTGTTCGGTCGCTTTTTGGTCGCTTTTGGACAAATAGAGACCAACGTTGGTCGCTTTTTTGGTTGCTTTTTAGCTGATTTTCTAGTAGTGTACAAAAGTAACCTTTTAATATTAAGCATAACAACTCACAATAAAAGGACATAATCGGAATTCTAGACATTAGCCTTGTAATCCTATTAGTTTTAAGATATAATGCTACACGTTAGGAATCCCACATGATTACCTTTAGGAATCCTATTAATATAATTATTTTCGGGCATAGATATATAATACTACATGTTAGCATGTAAACCTAATACCTTTAGGAACATGTTAGATTTTCTATTAGTATAATTACTTTCGGGATATGGACATAATTTTAGCCATGTAATCCTATTACTTTTAGGATATGCTTCTTAAAAAAATTATATTACTAATTTAATTTGAAAACGTATTATATTGTCCAAATCCATTTGGAAACAAGAGAGCGTATATTATTATAAAAGACAAATATAATATTGATAAACCAAAATAGCCCTAAAATATTAAACAGAAGAACTCATAGGGAAAGAACATAGATGTAATAACTTTTTTTTTTTACTACAATAATTTCTATGATAATTTTTTTAATATTTATGTAATGACCTGACTTGTCGTTTTTTGAATTAGTGTCTCGTTCAGCGACTTAAGGTCCCGAGCAGCCTTGTGATGTGTATTATGACTTGCGTATGTGGTCGAGTTTGATTTTCGGACGATTCAGGATCAAATTGGAAGGACAATTCTTATTTTAGAAGCTTAAAAGAAAAGTTGACGTGAGAGTTGACTTTTGAGTAAACGACTCCGAAATAAAATTTTGATGGTTCCAATAGGTCCGTATGGTAATTTTGGACATAGGAGTGTGTTCAAATATTTATTTGAAAGTCTGTAGTTGATTTTGGCTTGAAATGGTGAAACTTGGAAATGGAAGGTTTGGAAGTTTGACCGAGAGTTGACTTTGCTGATATCAGGGTCAGAATGTGATTCTGAGAGTTGGAATAGCTTTGTTATGTCATTTGGAACTTGCATTCAAAATTTGATGTCATTCCGGGTTAATTTGATATGTTTTGGCACGAGTTATGGAAGTTGGAAGATTTGAAAATTTATGAGTTTGATTTGTAGTGCAATTCGTAGTTTTGACGTTGTTTGATGTGATTTGAGACTCGAGCAGGTCCGCATTATGTTTTAGGACTTGTTGGTATGTTTGCTTGAGGTCCCGAGTGGCTCGGGTGTGTTTCGGGGTGAGTTTTGAGCGAGTTTGGGCATTTCAGCGCTTTAAGATTTTCTGGGAACAGTGGGAGTGCATGGGGCACATTTTGGAGTGCTGAGGAAAAGCCTTATATGCGAACCTTAGAGGAAAATTACGGACCGTAGAGGAAAATTATGGAACACAGAAATCCTCTTGCGGACCACATAATTCCTCTTGCGCCGCAGAAAGGGGATTCAGCATGTTCGATGGTCTTACTTCGAAAGCTTATATCTTTTGATCTATAAGAAATTTGAGATGATCCAAAAATGAAAATTGTAATACTTTGAGTCTAGTTTTCAGAAAGGTAAACCAAAAATTATTTGGACATTTGTACCGAAAGTTATGATCAATTTATTGAAACCTAGTAGTGCAGTGGCTGCCGGAGTGCGGCCACACAATTTGGATTGCAGCTGCAGAGTCCTTAAATGTGCGGACTGTACAATAATTTTGCGGTCAGCACTTTAGAGGTCAGATGTGGTACCACATAAATGAGGTTTTCATCTCATTTTTTAGTTTTGGACCTAGAGAGCTCGATTTGTGGCGATTTTTCGTGGGCTTTTCAAGAAAATCATCGTGGTAAGGGATTCTAACTCAATTTTGGCTATATTATACAAAATTATTGTTGTTTTCATCATTTAATTAGTATTTTGAGATGGAAATTAAGGAAAAATTATAGACATTTCATAAAACGAATTTTTGGGATTTGAATATCGGTTCGGAGTCGGATTTGAGTGAAACAAGTATGGTTGGACTCACATCGAAATGGATATTCGTATATCATGAAAATTCTATCGGGTTTCGAGAGGCGGGCCCCGTGTTGACTTTCAGTTGACATTTTAATGCAAAATTCTAAGTCGATGTTTTATTATCCGAAATTGTTTCCGATGAATTTTAATGAAGTTATACAATTAATTTGGATTTGGGCTGTCCGGAGGTCAATTCAAGCAAGAAAGCTATTTTGGAATATCGGCCTAACTTCGTTACGGTAAGTGTCTTGTCTAACTTGGTGTGGAGGAAACCACCCCTAAGGAATTGGGATAATTGTATCATTCGTTTTATGTGAAGGTCGTGTACGCGAGGTGACGAGCGGGTATACAACCTATATGTGGTATTTTACCATTGGACCGTTAGGCTCCTTTTATACAATTGATTGTAAATATCGTTTCATGATTATATCATTTGTTGTTAGAATTGATTGTACGTACTTTACTTGAGACTGTTAGCACATCTTCCATCCTTGTTGTCAAGTTCACCCTTACATGCTAATTGTTGATTATAATCACTCATTGAATTTATGCTTTCCCTACTACATGCCTTAATTGTTAATTGATGCTCATAAATTGTGCCTTGGCTTATGGATTGACATTTCCTTGTTATTTGATTTCATGAGCTATCGTGAAGCCTTTTTCATTAGTTGTGATTTCTTTGTGTAGCCTCATCATTTCACTTAATTTTGCGGTATGTCGTAGTTGGTTTTAAATTGGTTGGCAATTATTGAGAGAGACCGGGTTGCACGCCACAACATATATGATTTAATATTTTGTTGGATCGGATTGGACGCCGCAACAGATATGATTTAATATTGAGAGGGATCGGGTTGCACGCCGCAAAGGATATGATTTAATATTGAGAGGGATCGGGTTGCACGCTGCAACAAATATGATTTAATATTGAGAGGGATCGGGTTGCACACCGCAATAGATATGATTTAATATTGAGTGGGATTGGGTTGCACGCCACAACGGTTATGATTTAATATTGAGAGGGATCGGGTTGCACGCCACAACGGTTATGATTTAATATTGAGAGGGATCGGGTTGCATGCCGCAACAAATGTACAAATGTGAAATTATTGTGATATTAAGGTTAATTCCGATTGTGATTCTCACGATGCATTTCATTCTAGGACGGTTATTGTGGTTCCTTAAATCACCTCATTATATTTTAGTTATAATTAATTAACCATCAATATATTAAAAATAAAAAATATGGACTTCTAGTGTGAGTCATGCATCCTATGTGATATGTTAAGTTGCTTAGAATTTAGCTGAGGTAAATGAAAGAATTTTCAAGCTATTCCACTTGTGTGTCTTTCAAAAAAATAAAAACTCATATCTTGTTCGAAGATCTACTAATTCAATGGTGATTATATTGTTACTCTAATTGATACCTCAACTTCCTCATTATCATATTATCGTTTAATTATGTGAAAAATTGATACTACGTTTTGCTTTAATAAAACCCATATTTATCTCGTCAAAATTTGATTGAATGTCTTAATTTGTATAAATATAATATTATATTGGATCTCATATTCTTCTAAACTAAACTCAATTGATATTCTATTTGCACAACCTCTCCACAATTTTACCTTAGTTAAATACTAAATTGGCTTAATAACTCATTTGATGCTTTACTATGTTCAAGTTGGAATTATGTTTAAATTATTCATCATTTCATGGTAAGGAAGAGAGTAAAAGCACGAAGGGTGATGCTATGTCATTTTTATATTATATTTGTACTCTGACTGTGTTGTTGCTCAATTTCTTGATTGTTTGCTCGATGCCTTCCGTGCTCTCATTATTTTCATTTTTTGATTTGTATTGGAAATTCTTCTATTATTGGCCTTACATTGATATTCTTTTCTTGTTAGCTTTATGTAGCAATTTATACAGGTTTATATGTCCGGTAGATGTCTTGACCTGGCCACGTCACTACTCTACCGAGGTTAGGCTTGATACTTACTGGGTGCCGTTGTGATGTACTCATACTACTCTTCTGCATATTTTTAGCATATCCAGGTACCTTAGTGTTGTTAATAATCTTGCTAATTGATTGGACATTGCTGTGGAGACTTAAGGTATACCTGTTGTCGCGTTCGCAGGCCCCAAAGTCACCTTCTTATATTTTCCTGCACTGTTGATTCTATTTTGGAACAGTTGTATTTAGAGAATTTTTTAGTAAACTCTGTAGAGCTTGTGACTTGTACTACCGATTTTGGGATGGTAGGAAATTTCTATTTCATATTTAATATTTTTTGGTTGAGTTGCCACTAATTCAGTAAGTGTTAGGCTTACCTAGTCCCTAAGACTTGGTGCCATCACGACATCCTACGAAGTGAAATTTGGCTCGTGACAAGTTGGTATCAGTGCTCTAGGTTCATGGGTGCTACAAGTCATAGCAGGTTTAGTAGAGTCTTGCAGATCGGTATGGAGACGTCTGTACTTATCTTCGAGAGGCTACGGAAACTGTTAGGAAATTCCACTTCTTTTACTCCTTATCGTGCGAATTGACTCGGCTTGAAGCATATATCTCATATCCATTCACATCCACTTGTATATGACATTCGAAATTGATTTGGAAAGAAAGTTCTAAATTCGGAAGCTTAAAGTTGGAAGAGTTATCAACGGTTTGACTTTTAAGTAAATGATCTCGAAATTGGGATTTGAAGGTTCTAGTAAGTTCATATGATGATTTGGGACTTGGGCATATGCTCGGATAAGTATCGGGTCGCCCGGGAGCATTTCAACGCTTATTGTGAAAAGTTGGCATTTTGAAAGTTTTAGAATTTTCTAAGTTTGGTTTGAGGTGGATTTTGGTATTATCGATGCCCGTTTGGGGTTCCGAGCATTGAAATAGGTTCATATCCTGATTTGTGACTTGTGCGTAAATTTTGGCATCATTCTGGAATGTTTAAGTATGAATCGGACGCGTTCGTCAAAGTTTGAAAGTTTAGAAGTTTAAAGAAATATTTGAGTCGATTCGTAGTTTTGATGTTGTTTGGTGTGATTTGAGGCCTCGAGAAGGTTTGAGTTATGTTATGGGACTGGTTTATATAACTGCACGGGGTCTCGGGGGCCTGGGGTGTGTTTCGGATGTGTTTGGGCTGTGTCGCGCTCTTACTTGATGTTTCGGCGTCATTTTCTTAGGTATAAAGGATACTATATTCAGCAAACGACCTTTGACTTGTGATTGGATTGAACCATTAGATCCGTATATTAATTACGAAGCCATAGCAATAAGAATTGTTGAATTCCAATGTCGTATGAGAGAGTTATGCCCATTTCCGTGTCAGGAAAGATTGTTGGTTTCTGGTGTAGACTTTGTTCTTCACGAACGCGAGGGAGTTCCCCCGAACGAGAAGAAGAAAATTTGGGTTGACCGGTCAATGCAAAAAAATTTCTCTTCGTGAATGCGAAGGTTTCCGTGAAGGCGAAGAACAAAAATTGCCTGGACAGTGTTTTAAATGGGCAGACCGAGCATTTTAGTATTTTGAGAATATCTTGAGTTCTAAAGCTCCGTTTGAGGTGATTTTCACGGCGTTGTTCTCGTCTCAATAAGGCGGTAAATTTCTTATTATTTTGATGTTTTTACATGATTATATTCATTGGTTATCATTTTTATCCGCGTTTTGGATTGTAGAAATTGGGATTTTGAGCCCCAAAGTTATGAGATGGTAAATCTTGATTTGATGGTCAAGTCATGGGAAAAATTGGATGATTTTCGGAATATAAACTATATAAGTTTTGACTAATAATTATTTTCAATAATTTTCAAAATCCGGGAATGTGGGCCCACGGTTGACTTTATTGACTTTTCGAGCAGAGTTGGAAATTATTATAAATTGTTAAATTGTAAGCATTAGAGTATATTTTGATTGATTTACACGTTGTTTGACTGGTTTTGGAACATTTGACTTTGAGTTGAGGAGTTAAAGAGGCGTTGGAGCCAGTTATAGCACTTCGGAGCGAGGTAAGTCTCCTGTCTAACCTTGTGATGGGAAACTACTCCTAGGCGATGTAATTGTTATGTGCTACTAGTTTTGGGTGCTACTTATGCACGAGGTGATGAGAGTCCGTATGTAGCTAAAGCATGTTTATGTCTGGGTAGACTTAGGACTTTTTCATGTAATATTTGAATTATTTGAACTCACTCTGCTAGCTTAATTAATTAAATTTATAATTGAAATTGATTTAGAAATATATACATATATTTCATCTTGAGTTGTTGACGAGTTATTTGAGAAACGGTAAAGGTCATATTCACGTTGTGCTCATATAATGTATTGTAAGCACGTGTCTCGAAACTTGATGATTTCCTTCCTTTCTTGTAGAGATGACCGAACGCCTCGGGAGTGTAAGAGATGCTTCTATGGTTCGTGCCGCTCGACCCTCGGTAGTGTACACATTATTCTAGATCGGGCCGTACGACCACGACATAATCGTGCGTTATATCGCTAACTGTCCGAATATTCACGAAATTTTCCTCCCACAGATGCCCGGCATTTATTATGGTGTTCCTTATCCGTTGGTTTCTGGCACTTAACATATCTGAGTTGTTGAGATAGAACACGAGATTGAGAAATTTATATCTTTAAAAGAAATTTTTGGAAGATTATGTGACTTACAGTTTTACCCCATTATTGCGGTTGTGCTTCATATCTGCTTATGATTTATCATATTGCTTTTTTGGACCTCCAGTAAGTGTCGATGTCGACCCCTCGTTACTACTTCTCCGGGGTTAGGCTGGATACTTACTGAGTACGTATTGATTTATGTATTCATGCTACACTTCTGCACTAAACGTGTAGGATCTGACAGGTTCAAATGGTGGTCATCTTGGCGCGTGGTGCAGCTGGTGAGGAGACTTTATTGCGAGATGCATTACAGGCTACGTATCGCAGCCCACAGAGTCTCCATTGTAATATTTACTTTATCTTGTCTTATTTAAATTCCGGACAGATGTTGTATTATTATTGTACCCCTTAATAAATGCTCATGCACTTGTGACACCTGGTTTTGGGGTGTTCTAGAATTTGTTTATGATTTTGGTTACCATTAAGACACCTCGACTTTATATTTTACTTAAAACATACGTATGTACGATTTTTGATGCATCGATCTCCATCTAATAAGATTCATGATTTCAAAAATAGTAAAATGAACAATTAGGTTTGTAGTTCACCGTTGGCTTTCCTAACGGCGATGTTGGGTGCTATCACGACCTGTACTGGGTTTTGGGTCGTGACAGCTTGGTATCAGAGCTCTAGGTTCACTTGGGTCTCACGAGTCATAAGCAAGTCTAGTAGAGTCTTGCGGATCAGTACAGAGATGTCTATACTTATCTTCGAGAGGCTACAGGGCTGTTAGGAGCACTTCTCTTCTTCATTCCTCATCGTGCGATTTGATTCCTTTGAGGCTTATCCCTTTATTTCCTTCTTACTCAATCTTATGCTACGTGAAACGCTTTTTATCAATTGGGCATCAGGGAGTTATAGTGGTAAACCATGCAATCAAATCGCCGATGGTAGACTCCCCCACTTGGCTCAATGCTATAGAATAAAACATCTGATAACTCACAATGCACATACTCTATTACTGTCATAATCACGTAGTGAGATTCAACTAAATCCTTCACAATCTCATGCAACACAACCCATAAAATACTTAAAACCATCTGCTTAGCCCGCATGCATCCTCATGACGGTCAGGTCAACTTTCTCAACCGATCCAAACCCAATTCGCAACACACACATACCACTAGTAGAAAGAAACTCTCCACACAACATCATAAGGATCACACATCCGTAGACCACCCCATAGCAGATAACCCACCTGTTTAGCTTCAAATTGGCATTTCACTAAGCCCTACCATGGCCACAACCATCATGCGATCACTTAATCTTCCTGAGTCTAAAATCATTAACAAGACATGAGAATCTACTTCGTTCCACAGATGAAATAACATGAAAGAATCCCTTAACACGATCATAACTCGAGACTGTATAACACATCAAGACAAAAATCAAACATCTAGTAGTCCTTTTTACATCCCAATCAACCCTTCTCGTAACATCAAGGCCATCTGAACACATCCCGCGGTCACATCCTACTCATCATATAGCCATCCAACCACTCACCGAGCCACCAGTCCCACTCATAGGGACACCACTGGACATAGATGTCCAAAATCACATGCTCACACAACTGAAACTACCGAACCTAAGCTGCGGTCTAAACCTGGACTCAAGGCCTCCAGACTGGCCCATCACCAAAACACAAAAAACATGTCTCGCACTTCATCCATAGAATCACAAGTCATCGATGCACAGCTAATACCAAGCACTCATATACGCATTCGAGTGAGTGGAAAGAATTCAAAGAGATACGCTTCAAGTTGAATCAATATCGCACGATAAGGAAAGAAAGATGGGAAGTTTATCCTAAATGCCTATAGCCTCTCGAAGAGAGGTATGGACGTCTCATACGAATCTACAGGACTCTAGTAGACACTTGTTCATGACTCATAGAACCTATGAACCTAGAGCTCTGATACCAACTTGTCAAGACCCAAAATCCAACTAGTCGCGATAGCACCTAACCAAACCCGCTTGGTAAGCCAATTTAATAATAACCCAATTTTAAATGAGATTTACTGAGAATATAATAATGAAATAACTGAACTTTTATACAACAACCCAAGGACTGGTAATACAAATCATAAGCTTCTAATATTTAGAGTTTACAAAGCTGGTATGAAATAAATATATCATCTGTTCAAAATATACATAAACAAATTTATAGATCTAAGGCTACCAAGAACAAGAGGCAGCTATAACCGGAACAAAAGTATACATTCAATGCTAGCTGCCGCCATACAACATCAGCTCCAAATCTACACAAAAGGTGTAGAAGTGTACTTATTAAGTAACAAACCTAACATTAGGTTGAAAGCAGTGACAAGCTTGGACATTGGTCAGTGTCCAACACCAATAGCCACGAACAACTCGTAAAAATATAATAAAAGCAGTACAAGTAATAACTCAAAGATATGATACTTAGCTCGTTCACAGTTACGGAAAATAGGCATGCTTTTCAAATATAACTTTAAAACCCAAATCTTTCACCTAAATCACCAAAATATGATTATATCATAAAACTGTGATTTTTCCCAAAAACTTTCAACAATAGATAAGATGTTTCATTCTCAGATAGCATGAGGAAAGTACACCTCTATGCCTACATGTCAACGTGCATGTGAAGCCATAAATGTCGCAATACAGTTTAGCATGAGAAAATGCATCTCTTTGCCTACATGCCAAGTATGCGTTTCAAATATTATGCATCACAGTGATGAACTCATGTACTCACACTCTCAGAGTACTCAATCTCACTGTCTCACACTCAATCACTCGGTACACTCAATTACTCAGCACTTAGCACTCATCACTCGGTACCTTCCCTCGCTGGTAATATGTCAGACTCTGGAAGGGCGGATCCTGCCCAAGCATTAACATAAGCCAACACGGCCTGCTGCGGCATGCAGTTCGATCCCATCATGAAATAATAAAACCTGTTGTGGCATGCAGCTCGATCCCATCAATATCAATCATAATCCGGCCCTCAGGCCTCAACTCAATCATCAATCTCTCCAGTCTCTCGGGCTCAAAAATCCATGCCAATCAGCCGAAATAATGATAATATGATGTGACAAAAAATGATAACAGAGACTAAGATATCATATGCAAATGAATGAATGTGACTGTGTATGCAATTGCAATTTCAACAAATAACTCAACTGCAAAAATGACCTCAGTGAGTCCCAACAAAATAAATATATAGCCTAAATAAGATTTCTAACATGATTCACAGCTCGTATAATCATCACGTAGGGAGAACATGGAGGTAACAAGATGTAACAGCAAAACAAGTTCGGGCACAGTCTAATAGCCAACTAAAATCATGATTTCCTCTGTGCACTCCCACACGCTCGTTACCTAGGATGTGCTCACCTCAAAACATCTCTTATAACACAGTTCCCAGGGTTAAATACCCTCAAATCCATGTTTAGATTAGTTATTTACCTTGAACAAGCGGAATCCAATACCGAGCAAGCCAAACAATATTCTAGAAATGCAACCCCACGCGTACCGACCTCCAAACGGATCCAAACTAGCCAAAAGCAACTCAAGAACATCAACATGCAAAAGGGAACAAACTCGATCGATAAAGGTTAAATCTTTAATCAAAAGTCCAAATTCAACCAAAAGTCAAACACGGGCCCGCACCTCGGAACCTGACAAAACTCACAAAATCCGATAACCTATTCGATTACGAGTCCAACCATACTAGTTTCACTCAAATCCAACTCCGAATCGATGTTTAAAACTCAAAAATTCACTTAATGAAAGTTTAGACAAAACCCCCCTAATTTCTCTTTCAAAATCATTAATCAAATGTCAGAATTGAAGATGGATTCATGAAATATAATCAAGACTAAGTAGAAAACACGTACCCTAATCAATATGGTGAAAATCACCTAAAAATTTGCCTCAATCCAATCTCCATAGCTCAAAATATGCTAAAATGTCTTAAACCTTCAAAATAAAGTACTTTATACATTGTTCTAGAGCTACCCTTTGTGATCGCAGTCACAAACCTCGCGATCGTGATTATAACATTTTCCAGGAAAATTTTTACCCTATGGGATCGCGGCCATATCCCGGCGATCGCAATGAACAAAGATCCATTAACCCCAAACTCTTCTCAGACAGCCTGTAGTGTTTCAGGCATAACGTTTTGTACATAACTCCAAATGACAAACAGTTTGATTTTCTGAAAACAAGACAAAAAAAAGCTATAACTTTTGTTTTATAGATTATCTCCAAATTCCTTGTAGATTGTAAGATATAAGCTTCCAAACTCGGATCAGTGACAGCAGAATTTTCCCCTACGCGATCGTGAGAATCCTTCCACGATCGGGATTCACAGTGCCTTAACAGCAAATTTTCTCTTCGCGAACGTGACCCAAAGTCCGCGTTGCGATGCACACCCCTATGGCCAAAAACTCGCAACTAGAAATGGCTTAGAAATGGTCTGAAACCACTCTGAAACTCACCCGAGCCCCTGGGGATCCCGTCCGAACATACCAACTAGTCCCAAAACATAACACAGACCTATTCGAGGCCTCAAATCACAAATAACAACATCAAAACCACGAATCATAGATCAAGATTAATCTCTTAAGTTCAGAAACTTCAAACTTCATACCAAGCATCCGATTCAATCCTAACCAATCCGGAATGAACCCAAAATTCTGCATAAAAGTTCCAAACGATATAACGAGCCTATTCCAACTCCCGGAACAACAATTCGAATTAGATATCATCAAAGTCAACTCTCGAACAAACTTATGAACATTCCAAACTTTAAATTTTCAACTTTTGCCAATTAGTGCCGAAACCTTTTAGAATATTCAAATGCAAATCTAGCACATGACCAAGTCCAGAATCACCATCCGGACCTAACGGGACCATCAAAACTCCAATCCGAGGTCAAATACTAAAAAGTCAAACTTGGTCAACTATTCCAACTTAAAGCTTCAAACATGAAATTAATTCTTCCAAATTAATTCCGAATCACCCCAACACCGAAACCGGCTATACACACAAGCCATAATACATCATATGAAGCTACTCATGCCCTCAAACTACCGATCAAAGTGAAAATGCTCAAAATGACTGGTCGGGTCGTTACATTCTCCCCCACTTAAACATATGTTCGTCCTCAAACGTGCCTAGAGACATTACAAAGCCATCAAATCGCCGTGAAACCTTACCATGCACATACCCAGGGGTGATCCCACGTCACCCCAATCCATATAAGTCCGACATCACTACATCACTGAAGATCTTCACTTCGTCCTTAGCCCATAAACCTTGGTACCCAATTTCCTACATTCAAAATTCCATACAAGACCAGAATCTCGCATCTACACAGTGTACTAGTCTGAACAAGCTACATCAAGCAATAACCATAACCCAAGATGTAATTGCAAGTGATATAACATAACTCGCATACCCATAGCAATAACTTCTGACCGCAATAGCTTCCCAAAAATAAGCCCGGCACCGGTAACAAACCTCATATTAATTAAAACCTTGTTCCGACCCTTCGTACACCGCCAATGGTGAGAGAAACATGCAGAAACTCATAACCTCTCATCAGATCAACAAGTCATGGAGCTCTCTCTCTCTCTTTCATCCGACAAGAACCAAAGCCAAATACTAAGCCGACTCCCGATATTATTCTTCCAAACATACCGTAATCAAATCTGATAGTATTCATTCAAGGTCCAATGACCTCATCTCAACAAACACCACTATTCCATCAACATGCCACACCAATACAACCTAAAGCCACAAAACGTGCAATCCATGCACCAATAAGCAATAATTCAAATGTACTCAAACAAAGAAAATGATTCAAATGAGAGAACCATCCCACAAGCTCGACCATTACCCCCACAAACGCAATGCTATGAACCCATCACACATAGCAGAACCAAGACACACGAATCTATCACAAAGGATCATATCCCAACATAACCCCACTGCAATGCGTGACCCCATCCAACCACCAGTCTATAAGAAATACCTCAAGCCACAATGCTCAAAATCAACAACTACACGCAGTTCGACATCAAGTGCACGAAGTGGATGACCATAGCATGGGAGAAGCGAATAGCATGATATACTACAGCCCGGAAGGACCATAACCAGGGTGCAATCAACCATTCAACACCCAATAACCGTCTCGTTCGAATTCCGTTATAAGGCCCTAACATAACCGCACCATGTGTGCATATAACCAACGAATCACAAACCCTCGCAAAAAAAAAAAGAGTAACACATAGAACATATCAAAACACGAACAAGCTCAACTCTAACCGAATATCACACCCCTCAACACTACAGTTGTGAGTTAACTAATCAAACCCGGTATTGAATACACATCCTCATAGGGCATTCCAATGGACCCCAAATAAACTTCAGTCATCCCAAAATGGACAAATAGTCCTCCAAATGTCCACAAAAACCTAACCATAACACGTACCACCATTTGACTAACTTTGGCCTCATATTCACTATCCGTAACCCCAAAACAATCTGCTTCTGAGAACTCACAGTCTCCAAATCCATAGAACACATGAATCACCATAGACGATCCCAACTCTACCAATCGAATGACTAACACATCTCATACACAATTATCCCCACGATAAATACTTCTATTATTCTTCCATGCCGCATAGCAAAATCTGAACATCAGCAGTTCGATCTACCATGCGAATACCGCAATACCAATGAAGCATCCATAAGTCAAAACACAGTGCGCCTTCTGAAATGTGCACACTTCTCAAGCAATACCAAGTAGTAATAGCATTCATCTAATGACCAGAAACCATCCATGCTCTCTAGGAATTCATGACCTTCCCTTCAAAGCTGAACCACCACCTCGTACATGCAAATCTTAATCCCACAGGACGAGCCGCATCTATCATTCCATCATATGAAAAGCACGAGAATCTCATAATCAACTCTAAATCACAAGAAGAATACATACCCGATCAGTCAGATACCTTTCACTTGATACCACCCAAGAGAAAATCACAGCACGCCACACACCCCTTATATCTGTAGATAATATCCATATCAAGTTGTGGCAGAAATCATCGAGAACACTTCGAGACCCATTTGCACATAACCAAGTCATTAGAACTGAATCCCTCTAATTCAACCAAGTCACGCAGGTTGCCAACCCAAGAGTATTGCCACCAAACACCTATAGCGACTCACCACATCATAAGTACCCAAAGAATCGATCTTATCTATTACCGTGTTGATCCAACCTACTATCAAGATGTCTTATTCCTCCGAGTTCTTTCCGAATTACCCTCAAGTTGACACTTCTCCTTGCCTGAACACCACGATCCTAACCCAAAGCTCACAATAAGAGATCCTAGCATAAAACTACATTGCCTTAAGGCCCATAAGCCGTTGTATTCCCTCTTAAGCACCCCAAAAGTACCACAACTGAGACACCCACTCTGAAGAGACCTTCTGTGAATTTAAAGTTGTTCCTTTTACCTTTCTGATACTAAAATGTAGAACCCATAGTGTTACAGAAATATCGCGAGTCCCGACACCATCCGATGTTAATATCAGATCTTGGCCATTTACAAATTCAAAATTTCCTCAAATACCACATATGAATCTTGAACCCATTAGAACCTTCTCGTGAGTCATCCACTCTACTCAAATATCAATTCCACCGCCCAAACGGGCCGAACGACCTGTGTCCCAATAGCAAAAAAACACCCAAAGAAGTAATCCACACCTCTAAGCAATCGAGTGAATCCTTTTCCCTGTTACATTACATCCATCACGAATAGCAACCCTAGACCATTTCTAAGACTCCCATATATCCATAAGGTGTAATACATCATGCATCTAGAAATTCCTTACTCAAGTCATCCTCAAAACCAACCTCTCCGAGTCATAATCGATCCACAAGTATGCCTCAGACCGAAACCAATACAACACATAACCATGCAATCAAATCGCCGATGGTAGACTCCCCTACTTAGCTCAAAGACATAGAATAGAACATTCGATAACTCACAATACCCATACTCTATTACAGCCATAATCCCGCAGTGAGATTCAACTAAATCATTCATAGGCTCCTACAACACAACCCATTAAATACTTGAAATCATCTGCTAAGCCAGCATGCATCCTTGTGACTGTCAGGTCAACTTTCTCAACCGATCCAAACTCAAATCACAACACACGTATTCCACTAGTAAAAAGAAACTCTCCACACAACATTAAAAAAATCACACATCCGTAGACCACCCCGCAAGAGATAATCCACCTACTTAGCCTCAAATTGGCATTTCACTACGCCCTACCATGGCCACAACCATAGTGCGATCACTTAATCTTCCTTGAGTCTGAACTCATCAACAAGACATCAGAATCTATTTCGTTCCACAGATGAAATAACATGAAAGAATCTCCCAACACGATCATAACTTGAGACTTTATAACACTTCAAGACAGAAATCAAACATCCAATAGTCCTTTTTACATCCCAATCAACCCTTCTCGTAACATCAAAGCCATCTGAACACATCCCACAATCACTTCCTTCTCATCATATAGCCATCCAACCACTCACCGAGCCACCAGTCCCACTCATAGGGACACCACCGAATATAGAAGTCCAAAAGCACATTCTCACACAACTCAAACTACCGTGCCTAAGCTGCGGTCTAAACCTGGTCTCAAGGCGTCCGGACTGGCCCATCACTAAAACATAAAAAATATGTCTCGCACTTCATCCATAGAATCACAAGTCGTCGAGGCAAAGCTGATATCGAGCGCTCACATACGCATACGAGTGAGTGGAAAGAATTCAAAGAGATATGCTTTAAGTTGAATCAATGCCGCACGATAAGGAAAGAAAGATGGGAAGATTATCCTAAATGCCTTGTAGCCTCTCGAAGATGGGTATGGACGTCAGTATACGGATCTGCAAGACTCTAGTAGACACTTGCTCATGACTCGTAAAACCTATGAACCTAGAGCTCTGATACCAACTTGTCAAGACTCAAAATCCAACTAGTCATGATGGCACCTAACCAAACCCGTTGGGTAAGCCAATTTAACAGTAATCCAATTTCAAATGAGATTTACTGAGAATATAATGATGAAATAACTGAACTATTATACAACAACCCAAGGACTGGTAGTACAAACTTTAAGCTTCTATGATTTAGAGTTTAAAAAGCTGGTATGAAATAAATACATCATATGTTCGAATTGTACATAAACAAATTTATAAATCTAAGGCTACCAAGAACAAGAGGCAGCTATAACCGAAACACAGGTACATCTTCAATACCAGCTCCCGCCATACACAGCAACATCAGCTCCAAAATCTACACATAAGGTGCAGAAGTGTAGTATGAGTACAACCGACCCCATGTACTCAATAAGTGACAAACCTAACTTAGGTTGAAAGTAGTGACGAGCTTGGACAACGGTCAGAGTCCAACACCAATAGCCAAGAATGACTCGTAGTAATATAATAAAAGTTGTACAAGTGATAACTCAAAGATATGATGCTCATCTCGTTCACAGTTACGGAAAATAGGCATGCTTTTCAGGTATAACAGTAAAATCCAAATCTTTCACCAAAATCACCAAAATATGAGTATGTCAGAAAATTGTGGTTTTTTCAAAAACTTTCAACAACAGATAAGAAGTTTCATTCTCAGATAGTATGAGGATAGTACATCTCTATGCCTACATGTCAATGTGTATGTGAAGTTATGAATGTCACAATACAGTTTAGCATGAGGAAATGCATCTCTATGCCTACATGCCAAGTATGCATGTCAAATATAATGGATCACAGTGATGAACTCATGTACTCACACTCTCATAGTACTCAATCACTGTCTCACACTCAATACCTCGGTACACTCAATCACTCGGCACTCGCTACCTGCGCTCACTACTGGTATGCTAGACCCCGGAGGTGCAAATCCTGCCCAAGGGCTAATTTTAGCCAACATGGCCTGCTGCAACGTGCATCACAATCCCTTCATGAATCATTAAAATCGGTTGCAGCATGCAACCCGATCCCATAAATATCACTCACAATCCGGTCTTCATGCCCCAATTCAGTCATCAGTCTCTGCAGTCTCCCGGGCTTACAAATGTCATGCCAATCAGCCCAAACTATGATAATATGATGTGACAACAAATGATAACAGAGACTGAGATATGATATGCAAATGAATGAATGTGATTGAGTATGCAATTACAATTTAAGCAAATAACTCAAATGCAGAAATGACCTTAGTGGGTCCCAACAGAATCAGCATATAGCCTGAACATGATTTCTAACATGATTCACAGCTCATATAATCAACAAGTAGGGAGAACATGGAGGTAACAAGATGTAACAACAAAACAAGTCCGGGCACAGTCTAATAGCCAACTAAAATCATGTTTCCTCGGTGCACGCCCACACGCTCATTACCTAACATGTGCGTCACCTCAAAACGTATCTTATAATATAGTTCCCAGGATTAAATACCCTCAGATCCAAGTTTAGATAGGTTACTTACCTCGAACAAGCCAAATACAATACCGAACAAGCCAAACAATACTTTAGAAATGCCACCCCGTACGTACCGACCTCCGAACGGCTCCAAACTAGCCAAAAGAAACTCAAGAATTTCAAAAAATGCCAAAGGAAACAAACCCGATCGATAAAGGTCAAATATTTTATCAAAAGCCCAAAGTCAACCAAAAACTCAAACCCAAGCACGCACCTCGGAACCCGACAAAACTCACAAAATCCTACAACCCATTCAATTATGAGTCCAACCATACTAGTTTCACTCAAATCAGACTCCGAATTGATCAAAACTCAAAAAATTCACTTTATGAAAGTTTAGACAAAAACCCCCAATTTCTCTTTCAAAATCATCAATCAAACCTTAAACCGAAGATGGATTCATGAAATATAATCAAAACCAAGTAGAAAACACTTACCCCAGTCCATATGGTGAAAATTGCCTTAATCCGAGCTCCATAGCTCAAAATATGCTAAAATATCTTAAACCTTCGAAATAGAGTACTTTATACACTGCTCCAGAGGTACCCTTCACGATCACGTTCGCAAACCTCGCGATCACGATTAAAAAAATTTTCAAGACAATTTTTACCATATGCGATCGCGGTCATATTCCTGCGATCGCGGCCATATCCCTGCGACGGCGATGAACAAACTTTCATTAACCCTTTCCAAACTCTTCTCAGATAGCATGTAGTGTATCAGCCATAACTTTTTGTACATAACTTCAAATGACAAACAATTTTTAATTTTTTGAAAATTAGTCACAAAGGGCTACAACTTTTATTTTTAGATCATCTCCATATTCTTTATAGATTGCAAGATATAAACTTCTAAAGTCGGGTCAGTCACAGCTGAATTTTCCCCTAGGCGATCATGACAAGCCTTCCCCGATCGCAATTCACAGCGCCTTAATAGCAAATTTTCTCTTCGCGAACATGACCCAAAGTCCGCGATCGTGATGCACACCCCTGTGACCAAAAACCAGCAACTAAAAATGGCTTAGAAATGGTGCGAAACCACCCCGAAACTCACCCGAGCCCCTCGGGACCCCATCCGAACATACCAACAAGTCCCAAAACATAACACGAGCCTATTTGAGGCCTCAAATAAAAATAACAACATCAAAACAATGAATCGTCGATCAAGATCAATCTCTTAAGTTCATAAACTTCAAACTTCAAACCAAGCGTCTGATTCAAGCCTAACCAATCTGCAATGAACCCAATTTTTGAATACAAGTTCCAAATGACATAACAAACCTATTCCAACTTGCGAAACAACAATTCATAACCGATATCATCAAAGTCAATTCTTGGTTAAACTTATGAATATTTCGAACCTTCAAATTTCCAACTTTCGCCAATTAGTGCCGAAACCTTCTAGAAATACTCAAATACAAATCTGTTCATATGCCCAACTCCAAAATCACCATCCGGACCTAACAGAATTATCAAAACTCCAACCCGAGGTCAAATACTCAAAAGTCAAACTTGGTCAACTCTTCCAACTTAAAGCTTCAAACATGAAATTCATTCTTCCAAACCAAATTAGAATCACCCGAACACCAAAACCGATGATATACACAAGTCATAATATATTATACGGAGCTACTCACGCCCTCAAACCACCGAACGAAGTGGAAATACTTAAAACGACCGATCAAGTCATTACAGTTCCTATGTATCCCCCGTGAAAAGCCAGGCCGAGCGTAGTTCTATTGCAACAACACCCAACTACCATCAACAAAACTTGATTGATCTTTTTGTTTTCTGTGTTTTTGTTGTTTTGTAGCTTTTTATAGAGAATATTGTAAAGAAAGACTACAATTTTATTGACAGATCGTCATCATTCATAGTTTTGACTTGACTTTTGTTGGTACCAACAATTAGTGTTGTGCATAAGAATTTCACCATATAATTTCCAACAAACCAAGATCAACTTATAGGTAATTCCTATAGCTTCGAGTGGTAGCTTAAGTATACCTATGCTCGACAAGATTTGTTCGTCTTGCTTCAATGAAAGGTTTTGACTTCTTCTTATCCTCATGTTTCAAGTTCCATCACCAAAAAGAAAGTCCTAATTTGTACACATATTTGAAGTATTTTTGTATTTTGAATTTAGGACATTTTTGTGAAATGCACTCATACTCAGAAAGATGTTCAATGCATGCAATTGAGATACCATATGCTTGACCTTTATGTGAGTATCCTCAAATGTGAGAACACTTGAAATAGGATCATGTAGGGCTTTGTAATTGGCGTGTAATGTAGGCTTGGGGACGGATAAGATATTCATTTGGGATAAAAGTGGTTAATTCCTCCTTGAGCATTGCATTGTATCCGCATCTTCGGAGTTTAAACCATGCTTCAGCGCTTGATCTTGTTTGGCTCGATGTCCCTTTCTTTTGTTTGACTTCTTTTGATCTTGTTGGAGATTCTTCTTCCGTTTTTAGAGATTTTTATTTTCATCATTTTTTTCTTTCTTTTTTTCTTTTGAGGTTTCTCCTGCTTTGGAAGAGTTTTTTCCTCTTTTGTTGGAGTCCCTCCTCTTTGAATTTGTGGAACCTTTCTCCTCTTTTTTTTTTTTTTGATTTTCCTTCGAATTGCGGAAGTTTTCTCCTTCTTGTTGGATCCTCCTTTTGAACTAACCAAGTTTTCATTTTCTTTTTCTAAAGTCATATCTTCGTTGTCTTGGACTTCGCATCTTTCGCTTTTTCACGCTTGTCGCCTCTACTGTGGTCTTCGTCCGAAGTCACACGTTTTCAATGCGTGCAAGGAGGTTCAGCCAAAAGAGGGGTCGTGTATTTAGCACAAAAAGGGGTATATGCTAAGACATAGTTGTCCAAAAAGAGTCTTAAGGCTCAAAGGGGGTAATGCTAGGAATTAATGCCATTTGGTAGGCTTGAAAGGCTCAAAGGGGTCAAAGAAAGCCTAGATCCTTTCTTAAACCAAGCGTTAGTCAGGATTTTGCCTCAACAGACATTCGGGCCAAGTTCTATATCTACAATGCTATGCAATGAATCTTAATCTAGGCTCACCACATAATGCACATGAAATGATGAGGTCGGCTTTGTTCTTACCCTAATTGTAAGCACGAGATTTTTCAGGCATCACTAAGGTATAATTAAGAGGTACAACAAGAGTATATGGTTTATCCGAAACCGATCCTCTCAATCATACCACTTAAACACTTGTTCTTTCCCATGCACACTTCGAACTATGCTGGTATCAACACGTAAACACTTGTTCTTTTCCATCCTCCCAAGAGTATATTGATTTTTATTTTATTTTATTATTTCTCTTCTTCTTTTTTTGTCTTTCTTCTCTTCTTCTTCTGCTTTTTTTTTATTTTTTGATAAATGGGACCAAACCCGAGGAAGGGTTCCCCTTTTTTTTGGATTTTGGATTTTGATTTAATAATTTTATTTTCTTCTTCTCTTTTTTTGTTTTTGAATTTTTGACTTAATCAAATTTTTTTGTGATTTTTGAAAATTGAGACCGAACCCAAAGGTTGCCAACGTATCTCGTTGAAATGAGAATCAGGTCAAGCATAGATTAGGAAGATTTTTAGATTTTTATTTCATTTTATTTTATTTTTGAATTTTGACTTAATAATTCTTTTGTAATTTTTGATAAAGAGCATTGAATGTAAAACGGGCTTTGTGGTTACCGCTCCACGGCGCTAGCGGAGCATTGAAGGTTAGATGGGCTTTGGCACCGCCTAACACACACTAAAATATGCCTGCTAGTCAAAGATAGTATAATATAATATCGTATCCACGGGGATTGGATTTAAATAATATTATTATAGTTTGTAGCAAGATTGTTATCCAAGATAATCAATAGTTGAGAATTATGTGAATTAAAACTAAAATTAACTAAGATTCTAAACTATCGACTAATGACAATCAACGCAAATATTAAGCAAAGGAAGTTATCGATTGGGAGAAGATATGATTGATAGGATAGGTGCAAGATAAATGTTTGGGATTTAACTCTAGATAATTCACTTCTAATGTTCAAGTGAGTCTCTCGAATTCACTTGGTTATTAGTTCATTTGATTAGTAGAAACTCCTCTCGTGATTAAGTCTCAACATTACACAATGAACCAATTTTAAGCACGTGAAGATATGAAAGAATTCGTAGTGGATTGGTCTTTAGGAGAACCTCTCTCGATTATCCTCCTAACTTAGTTTAATAAACAATTCAACTAGCCTCTTCTGATTACTAAGAAGAATTATTGACTTCAACCAACAAAATATAATGCGACAATATCATAAAATGCGACAATATCATAAATTATGCCTCTCTCGATTACACGAACAAGTGAATATAAATGCAACAGTTAAAACATCCAAAACAATTCAATACATAAAAACTAGAGTTAATTATCCACAAACAAGTATCAAGACACCAAATCCATCAAACCCTAAAGAGAACTACTCCCTAGATATGGAATAATTCATCATGACAATGTTTAAGTTAAAGGAAAATATAAAACGATCCAAACTCTTGTCTCGAGTGAGGATTGAATGATGAATCCCTTGTGCTTTTGCTTCTCCACCTCCTCCTCGGCTTCCTTAGGTCTAAGATGTGTCAAAAGTTTATAAAATAATGTTTTTACATGTATTTATACTAAGTAGGGTCGGGCCCATACGAAAACACCTTTTCCTGCGCCAACTAGGATAATAACTCAGTAAAAGTTGTACAGGCGCACTGCATGGGGCGACACGCCACGCGGGACGGTTGTGGGAAAATCCAGAGAGCTTGTTCTAATAGGCTTCAGGAAAATTGGGCAGCCGTGGTGCTTCACGCTCGGCCGCACGCATCGCGGCTATGGATGTTTCTCAGAGTAAATCTTTTTCGCTCGCTTTTTGATATCCAGGCTTGGTCCTTGACCCCAGAACGTGATCCCGGCTTAATTTCTTGGGCTTTTACTCAGACTTCAAAGCTCTAAATCACTCGAATTAGCTCCATAGCATTTACATCGCTCGAAATCCTCCTATAAGGCATAAAATACATAATTAGTGCAAAACACTAGCGATTAAAGCTCAAACTCTATTAAAGTGCAGTAAATTCGAGTGCAATAAGCGACTAAAACATGTAATTATAGCCTACCATCAACACCCCACACTTAAACCATTGCTCGTCCTCGAGCAATCAAACTACACTTCATATAGACACGATCTTTTTAAACAACTCTCATAACTCATCATACCAAGAATATTTAAATAGACTAAGCACAATAGCGTAATATCATAGCCTCAAAATTTAATTCAAAAGCATCATGCATTATTTATAACCCGCTCACTTAATCTAACACAGAGGTCAACGACATTACCTTTCCTTCATGAATCAAGTGCCCTCACAACAATAGAGAGTAGTCCCACACATAATAAAATTTAAGACCAATTAGGAACTCAAGATAGAAAGAATTCGCTCACTCTCAGAAACGACATTCATATGCCACAAAAGATGCACCATAGGCTTGCCCGTAGTGTACTATTCTACTAATCGAGCTCATTCAGTCATGGATCAAGTAGGACTTTAACTGGTTGTAATGTAGGCTGCGGGACGGGTAGGATACATTTAGATATAAGAGTGACTACACCTCCCTAATCATTTTAATACATACACTTTAGACGGGCTTTGGCACCGTCTAACACACACTAAAATATGCCTGCTAGTCAAAGATAGTATAGTATAATATCGTATCCACGAAGATTGGATTTAAACAATATTATCATAGTTTGTAGCTAGATTGATATCCAAGATAATCAATAGTTGAGAATTATGTGAATTAAAACTAAAATTAACTAAGATTCTAAACTATCGACTAATGACAATCAACGCAAGTATTAAGCAAAGGAAGTTATCAATTGGGAGAAGATATGGTTGATAGGATAGGTGCAAGATAAATGTTTGGGATTTAACTCTAGATAATTCACTTCTAATGTTCAAGTGAGTCTCTCAAATCTTGGTTATTAGTTCATTTGATTAGTAGAAACTCCTCTCGTGATTAAATCTCAACCTTACACAATGAACAAATTTTAAGCACGTGAAGATATGAAAGAATTCGAAGTGGATTGGTCTTTAGGAGAACCTCTCTCAATTATCCTCCTAACTTAGTTTAATAAACAATTCAACTAGCCTCTTCTGATTACTAAGAAGAATTATTGACTTCAACCAACAAAATATAATGCGACAATATCACAAATTATGCCTCTCTCGATTACACGAACAAGTGAATATAGATGCAATAATTAAAACATCTAAAACGATTCAATACATAAAAACTATAGTTAATTATCTACAAACAAGTATCAAGACACCAAATCCATCAAACCCTAAAGAGAACTGCTTCATGGATATGGAGTAATTTATCATGACAATGTTTAAGTTAAAGAAAAAAATAAACTGATCCAAACTCTTGTCTTGAGTGAGGATTGAATAATGAATCCCTTGTGATTTTGCCTCTCCACGTCCTCCTTGGATTCCTTTGGTCTAAGATGTGTCAAAAGTCCATAAAATAATATTTTACATGTATATATACTAAGTAGGGTCAGGCCCATACGAAAACACCTTTTCCTGCGCCAACTGGGATAATAACTCTGTAAAAATTGCACAGGCGCGCTGCATGGGGAAACGCACCATGCGGGGTGGTTGTGGGGAAATCCAGAGAGCTTGTTCTGACAGGGTTCAAGAAAATTGAGCAGCCGCAGTACGCCAGGCGTCACCCCACGCGCCGCGGCTGTGGAAGTTTCTCAAAGTAAATCTTTTTCGCTCGTTTTTTTATATCCAAGCTTGCTCCTTGACCTCCGAACGCAATCCCGGCTTAATTCCTTGGGATTTTACTCAGACTTCTAAGCTCCAAATCACTAGAATTAGCTCCATAACATTTACATCGCTCGAAATCCTCCTACAAGGCATAAATACCCAATTAGTGCAAAACACTAGCGATTAAAGCTCAATCTTTATTAAAGTGCAGTAAATTCGAGCGCAATAAGTTACAAAAACATGTAATTATAGCCTACTATCAGGCACCATTCCAAAGCGATAGCGGAGCACGGACAGGAAAGTAAATGACGGGCATCGTACCATTCCGATGCGAAATCAAAGCATTGATAGGAATGTAAAATTTGACGGGTTGTGTACCGTTTCGATGCTATATCGGAGCTTTGACAGGCTGTGTACGTTCCAATGCGATATCGGAGCACTGACAGGAATGTAAATTTGACGGGCTATGTACCATTTCGATGCGATATTGGAGCTTTGACGGGCTGTGTACTGTTCTGATGCGATGTCGGAGTTTTGACGGGCTATGTACCATTCCGATGCGATATCGGAGCTTTGACGGGCTTTGTTACCATTTTGATGTTATATCGGAGCATTGATAGGAATGTAAAATGTGATGGGTTATGTACTATTTCGATGCAATATCTGAGCTTGGACGGACTGTGTACCGTTTCGATGCAATATCGGAGCATTGACAGGAATGTAAAATTTGAGTGGCTGTGTACCGCTCCAATGCGATATCGGAGATTTGACGGGCTTTGTTACCATTCCGATGCATTATTGGAGCATTGATAGGAATGTAAAATTTGACGGGTTGTGTACCGTTCCGATGCGATATCGGACCTTTGACGGGCTTTGTTACCGTTTTGATGCGATATCGGAGCATTGACAGGAATGTAAAATTTGACGGGTTGTGTACCGTTCCAATGTGATATTGGAGCTTTGACGGGATGTGTACCGTTCCGATGCGATATCGGAGCATTCACGGGAATGTTAAATTTAACGGGCTGTGTACTGTTCTAATACGATATCAGAGCTTTGACGGGCTGTGTACCGGTCCGATGCGATATTAGAGCATTGACAGGAATGTATGATTTGACGGGCTGTGTACCATTCTGATGTGATATCATAGCTTTGACGGGATGTGTGCTGTTCCGATGCGATATCGGAGCACTGACAGGAAAGTAAAATCTCCACGTGATGGAAGAGACAGGAATTGAAATCTCCGCATGATTGGAGTAATTTTTTATTTTTTAAAAATGAGATCGAACCCGATAAGGGTCCTTGATTGATGATTTTTTTGATTTTTTGAAAAATGAGATCGAACCCAGGAAGGGTCCTTGATTGATGATTATTTTTTTGAAAAATTGAGACCGAACCTGAATGTTGCCTACGTATCTCGTCAAAACAAGAATTAGGTCAGGCATAGTTGGGGAACATTAGGGATAGAGGGAAGATGTTTTGGATTTTCTTTGAATTTCCTCAGGGAAGAGGATAATATTTTGGATTTTGATTCTCATGGATAGACTTCTGGAGAAGAAACGGAGCAAGGTATACAGATGTTTGTTTAGATTTTTTTGAATTTTTGGGATTTATCCTTTTGTAAGGATCTTCGCTCAACTGTGACCCAAGTGGCCAGACTTGACTGATTCGTCCAGCTAAGGACAAGAAAAACCAGACCTATTATAGGTTGCATACGTATATCGACACAAGGTCAAGAATCAGGTATGTGTAGTTCGTGAAGGGTGGAGAGTATGAGGTGTATTGTTTTCAACACTTTTTACTCTCCTATTTCATAAACTGCAACTAACTATATTAATTGCATCACAGATATGCACGATATGCAAGGGTATAGACAAACTCGGAGCGATGCCTTGTTGTACCTATGATTGGGTGCAGTATCTCTGATGTTGAAGAGTGACTCCATCCAAAAGACGTGCCCCAGTTGCTCCTATGAACAGTTGCTTCGATGCCCCCTGATTGTTTGCGAGACAGTTGTTGTGGTTGTCTCCCAATTGACTACAGGGATATTTTGTTGCGACCTTCCAAGTGTCTATAGGAACCTTTAGTGATCATCCCTATCTTTTAACCGGGGCAATTATCTGATCAAAATATAGAAATATTGTAAGACTAGTGATGTCATAAAATGATGGAATTAAGAATTGTAACTAACACTCCCCTGATTGTTCGATTGATGTTCCACGATGTCCGATGTCAGATGCTACACCCGTGCAGTCCCAGGATGATGCACCTTCTGACTATCCACGAAATCATTTGATGATCGTTCTCGGTTGACAACCAGGAACGATGATCTGATCTAAATATAGAAAAGAGGTGAGAGAAGCGAAGTCATGAAAAATGACGGAGTTCATTGTAAAACTACTACTCCTCTGATTATCTGGCTGATGCTCCACCAAGTCCGACACCAAATGTTATCTCCCGTGAAGTCCTAGGATGATATTCCTACAAAACTCAGAGGAGAAAATGTTAGAGTCCCTTTTAGGTGAAGTTATAAAACTAAGAGGGTGTAGAGTTAGGTCGTGCAGCCAATGGTGTATCCGATTGTGAATGGGAACGCGATGTCGGTATTCCATGATGGTTCCAGAGATGATGTTGTCCCTCCTACGTCTAAAGAAAAATTCTTAGATCGAGGGAGGAAATTTGATTCATGTTGACTTGAGGCATCACTTGTTCTTCTTTGTTTGTCCGAGTCGTGCCAGCATGACACTTCTCCAAGGCTGACTAACAACTTGTCCCCATAGCAAAATGGGTTGACTAGTATTGAATCTTTGAATTTTGGAAGTGGGAGTGAACACCATGACTCCATAGCTAGATGTTTGAAGAAAGGACTTGCATCCCGTATGGTTGGATTTAAGTCGGTGAGGGTCAGAATAAGGTTGGCATGGTATTTTGAAGTTTGGGTTTTAGGTGAAACTTTGTTGATGCTCTCAAATATTTCTTGGTTGAGAGCATCTATTGCACTGTTCCAAAAGAACTGCAGTTTCCAATACTGAGGAAATTTTATTAAACAATAGGGGGACCGAACCCTTATGTAGGGTTAACTACGTAACTTGCCGAAGCAAGAATCAGGTCAAACGTACTTCGGGCCAACTACTAGAATAATATGGAATCAGTGCAATAGTCATGAAAGGGTGATTGTTCTTTGAAATGAGTGATTGTAAATAAGAATCCTTGGGTGGGTGTCATGATCCCAATTTCCCTCTTTAGGATATCGTGATGGCACCTAGTCTCTATGACTAGGTATGTCTAACATTTAATAGTAACATGACAAAAATAATTAACAAAAAATACTAAAGCAAGTCTGATAAACTGATATAATCCTCCAAAATAGAATCTCAACAACACATTCCCCAAAACCAGTAGAACTGAGTCATAAGCTCTACAAGGTAAGCAAAAATTTCTACTACATCACTGTCTGAATGAAAATACATTAGGAAGTAAGGATAAAGAAAGGTGACTTCGAGGCCTGTGGACGCCGAGCAGGCATAGCTTGAAGTCTTTGTGAAGTAGTTAACAGATGATCACTAACGTCCGGCACGAGCAGACGTTCCTGGATCTGCACAAAAAAATATACAGAAGCATAGTATGAGTACACCACAACGGTAACCAGTAAGTATCAATCCTAACCTCGGTAGAGTAATTACGAGACCAGGTCAAGACACCTACTAAGATATAAATAAACAGTATGAAAACATAAGAACGAATAATAATGGAAAGCGGAGAAATAATTGATACGAAACAAGTTAGTAGCATGAATCAATACCGGAATTTTAAGCATGAAAATAACATAAAGGAAGAAATTAAAGAGAACCACAATGATCATATACCGGAAACAACTGATAGAACAAGGAAGAATAAAACAACAAGAAATGTTCCCACCAAAACTCTTTGCAACATGGGATAAACAACAAGAGTCACACGAGGAACCACCTCGTATTTACAATTCACAATCTCTCCTTATACCGACGCATGAGCCTTACATTTAATTAGTTTTGAAAATATTTTTTCTGAAATAGCTACACACACTTTAGCCACCTTATCACGCCCCGTGGCTTCACATAATTTCCTTACAAGCAACACGCACATAAGTCCCACCTTAAACCGTTGCATGCATAATAACCCATATTCTTACACCGCCGCATGCGCGTCAATATCACATCACAGTAACGCCTCGCACCACAAGTGCCCATATGTCACAACTTGCCAATAATCAACAATATCAATATTTTCATAACATTAGCCCATGGCTCAACCACATTGTGTACAAGAATATCAACAATAACAATGAATGTAAATTCTCAACAAGAAAGATGTCTCAACAATTAAAACTTCGCCTCAACGTGATAATGACTTTCACAACTTTAACACTAATAACTCAACAATGAGAAAGATAAGGTGTAACCACGATACTAAATAAGAACAACTCACAATAAAAAGGAGATAACATATACCAATGACTTCAAATAAGGATAATCAACCATGAAAGAGAGAGTATATTGACTATGAGAATTTTAGAACATGATATAACAATTCAATTATAGCATGGGAGAGTCTAAGTAGCCTAAACATGCCAAATACCACATATAACACGTGTATCTACTCATCACCTTGCATACACGGCTTCCACATAACACAAATGACACAATCAATCCCAAATCCTACGGGGTAGTTCTCCCACACAAAGTTAGACAAGATACTTATCTCAACTAGGCCAGTTCAACTCTCGAAAATAGCTTTTTCCCTAAAATTCGCCTCCACACGGCTCAAATCTAACCAAAATTGACTTAATTTCATAAAACAATGCAAGGGAAATAAATTATAATAGATAAAACCATGATCGTTACACTTTTTCCAAAAAGTTAACAAGAGTCAACCTGGGACTCGCCCGGTCAAAACCCGGGTCCAAAGGTAGATTCCAACTACCCATGACCTCACGAGTTCATATACATGATTAGTTTTAAAAAATCGAGTCCAAAACGACTCTCAAAACTCAAATTCTTATTTTTCAAAAAATTTACGAAGTTTCACAAATTTTCACTTTGATTCACATGATTTTGATGTTAAAATCTAAAATATATTGATGGAATATGATTGGAAATAGATTAGAATCACTTACCCAAAGTTTGTAGATGAAAATTCCCTCTCCAAATCACCTCCTACCGAGTCTAGGATTCTAAAATAGGAAAATATGAGATGAAATCCCGAGTTCCAGCCCTTACGTTCAGTTGCAGTTATCGCAATTGTGAACAAAATCATGCAATTGCGGCACTGACAGGCCTGGGGAACTTCTCACAAATGCGAAGATGGGTTCGCAATTGCAAACCCTGTTCCACTCGCAAAAGCGACAATTCGTCACAAATGCGAACCTAGCCCAGCCCCAAACATCCTAGCAAATACGACCCAGGCATCACAATTGCAATACCTGTGGTTTCCCAGCTAAGGTCACAAATGTGACCCTGGTGTTCGCAATTGTGACAACAGAAGCACCAGACACCAAATTTTCATTTTTCAGTTCAAAAATTTCTAAAACATGTCCGAAACTCATCTGAATCCTCGGGGCTCCAAACCAAATATCCACACAAGTCTAAAAGCATCATACGAACTCGCTCACGCTATCAAAACACATAAATAACATCTAAAACTGCAAATCGAACACTAAAACACATGAATTTCAAATTAAAGTTCAAGAGTCTCTAGAATTACAACTAAATGTCTGAATCCTATCAAATCAACTCCAAATGATACCAAAATTTGCAGACAAGTTCTAAATAGCATAATGCACCTATTCCAAGTCCCAAAATCAAATTCCGAACTCGATAGCTAAAAGTTAATCCACGGACTTCCTAAATCAATTCCGGGCATACTCCCAGGTCCGAAACACGGTACGAAGCTATTGGAGCCATCAAAATACTGTTCTGGGGTCAGTTTCACAAAAGTCAAAATTTGATCAACATTTCTAACTTAGGCTTCTAAGTCAAGAATCAAATAGTCAAAATCAACCCAAAAGTTTTGCGGAACGAAACTAACCAACCCCGCAAGTCATAAAATCGTAAACGCTCATGTGTGAAGCATAAAAAGGGGCAACGGGGCATAATTACACAAAATGACCGATCGGGTCGTTACATTCTCCCCCTATTAGAACAAACATTCGTCCTCGAACTTATAAGGACATATCTGAAGTGGTGAATAGATGAGGATAACGACTCTACTTGTCGTGCTCGGTCTCCCAGGTCGCCTCCTCGACCGGATGACCCCTCCATTGAACCTTCACTGATGCAATGTTCTTTGATCTCAACTTCTGGAACTGTCTGTCTAAGATAGCCACTAGCTCCTCAATATAAGTCAAATCCTCATCCAATTGGACTGTGTTGAAGTCTAAAACATGAGACAAATCACCATAATACTTTCGGAGCATAGAAACATGGAACATCGAATGAACCACAGATAAACTAGGTGGCAATGCAAGCTTGTAGGCCATCTCACCAATCCTCTCAAGGATCTCAAAATGTTTGATATACCTCGGGCTCAACTTGCCCTTCTTCCCGAACCTCATCACACCCTTCATGGGTGAAACTCGGAGCAAGACTCGCTCTCCAACCATGAATGCAACATCATGAACCTTCCGATCCGCATAACTCTTCTGTCTAGACTGGGCTGTACGAAGCCGATCCTAGATCATCTTGACCTTTTCCAAGGTAGCTCGAACCAAATCTGTGTCTAATAACTTAACCTCTCCCGGCTCAAACCAACCAACTGGGGAACGTCACCGTCTCCCATATAGGGCCTCATAAGGAGCCATCTGAATACTCGATTAGTAGTTGTTGTTATAGGCAAACTCCGCAAGCGGCAAGAACTATACCAAGAACTCCCGAAATCCATAACATGGGCATGAAGCATATCCTCCAACATTTGAATGGTGCGCTCGGAGTGTCTGTCCATCCGGGGTGAAATGATGTACTCAAATCGACCCGTGTGCCTAACTCGCGTTGCACAGCTCTCCCGAAACGCACGTGAACTGCGTACCCCGGTCAGAGATGATAGATACCGGCACGCCATGAAGTCGAACAATCTCGCAGATGTAGATCTGAGCCAGCTGCTCTGAAAAATAGGTAGTCACTACCAGAAAGAAATGAGCCGACTTCGCCAACCTGTCCACAATCACCAATACCGCATCAAATTTTTTCTGAGTCCGTGGGAGCCCAACAATAAAGTGCACGGTAACACGCTCCTATTTTCACTCGGGAATCTCAAGTCTCTGGAGCAAACCACCCAGCCTCTGAGCCTCGAACCAGTTTTGGGATGTGTAGTGTGAGACTCGATTTTCGAAAGGTTTTCATCTATTGTTCGGTTATTTTTCGTAATTTGTTAATTTATATCTATTCAGTTTTTATTATTGTTTGGCTTACCTAGTCGTGCAGACTAGGTGCCATCACGACATCCTATGGAGAAAAATTGGGGTCATGACAATACGTTTCTAGGCGGGAGCATTTATGCAATATACCATACTGAATCTATCAAAAGAAAGAAATATTACTTTGGAAGGCCATGCGATATATATATATATATATATATATATATATATATATATATATATGTATATCGCCTGTCACAATGCTGCTTAATCAGCAATACCACTAGATAAAAATATTGCTTACTGTGGAGTTGGTAAGTTGCTTACCAAGTGTAGAGGAGAGGTTGGATTTGTTCATTCTCAATTTCTCATTGTGCAGCTACGTGTAAGTTCCTTCCATAATTTCCTTTTAACTAACATTCATTTTAAATTTCAAATAAAAAATGGGAAATGCGGAGTAAAAAAATTATTGCATCAGAAAGTTGAGATTTTCGGCAATTATGACTTTTTTGTTAGTATGTTGAAAAAATTGTGATTTTTCTATGTGACTTTGGGGAAAACAAATCTTACGTATGTGTCCATTTATGAAATTTATCCTTTTAATAGATACTTTAAATTTTTTCAGAACTAGTTCATCTTTTGATGAACGGTTACATGTTCTGTATGATGACTTCTTTCTCCTTAGCAAAAGAATATTATCTAAAGACCTAAAAAAAGACGAAGTATACTAGCAGAATGCGATGCGTATGTAACATGTGATATCGTCTTTAAAAGAAGTAGGGGAAAAAAAGGAATATTTTCAGCAAATTAAAATACAAACACATGAAATCCAAGTATCCAACTAATGTCCTTTAGCCTTCATAAAGGGCAAGATTTTATTATTTGGGATCCAAAATGTGAAGATTGTGTGTAAACCTTCGTTGTCTTTTTCCTTCGATCACGAAAGTTTGCTCTATCAAATTGTATGTGTGCGGTGAAGCTGATCATTTGAGTTTACGTGCCAAAAACAATAAAATAAAAATCATTAATGGACCTAAAGTATTACTCCATCAGCTAACGTGAGTTTAGGAGAGCTTTCAAAGTGAAAGAAAATATAACTTAAACTAAAGTTTCTCAAGATATGTTGGCAAAATCAAACTTCAACAAAATCTACCTTAAAAAAGATTCCTCTATGTACGTTAAACAAAATCTTAGGCTTATATTATTATATATAGATAGGTAAAACAGTCTTGTAAGACATATTATAGTATAGCATTTGGCAAACTCCTCACTGAAACAAATGGATTTCCCCTGGTATTCACTTCTAGTTCCTGTACTAATTTTCATCCTCTTCCTTCATCAATGGTTCTTTGCTACTTCGCATAACCAAAAGAAATTACCACCATCTCCACCAAAGCTTCCAATTCTTGGACACCTTCACCTACTTGGCTCGCTTCCTCACCGCGCTCTCCAGAAACTATCCAAACAACATGGTCCACTCATGCTGCTTCACTTTGGCAGTAAGCCAGTGCTTGTTGCTTCTTCTGTCGATGCTGCTCATGATATCATGAAAATCCACGATCTTGTCTTTTCGAATAGACCTAAATCAAGCATTTGTGATAGAGTCCTCTATGGCTCCGAAGATGTTGCTTTTTGTCCCTATGGTGAATACTGGAAGCAAGTAAGAAACATTTCTGTGCTTCATCTTCTTAGCAACAAAAGAGTGCGATCATTTCGGGACATTAGAGAAGAAGAAACGGCAAATATGATCCAAAAAATATTCAAACAAGCAGGTAACTCTTCGAGTTCAGTGATAGATTTGAGAGATGCTTTGAGTTCCCTAACTAATAACGTTATTAGCAGAGTGGCCTCTGGGAGGAGGTATGATGAAGGGGAAGGTGGGAAGAACAATAGGGCCCTGCTAGGGGCACTTGCTGAATTATTAGGTACTGTTAACATTGGTGACTATATTCCATGGCTTGATTGGGTGAACAAGATCAATGGTCTGGACAATAAAATCGAAAAAGTAGCTAAAGAGTTAGATACATTTTTGGAGGACGTGCTTGATGAACACATGACAGGAGATAAAGGTGAACCCCCTGATGGAAAAGCTAAAGATTTGGTGGACGTTTTGCTTGAAATTCAGAAACAAAACGTGACTGATTTTCCTCTTCAAAGAGAATCACTAAAAGCTATCGTCCTGGTAAGCATCACATGCTTTCTCAATAACTCAGTCAGCCCCTATCCTTATGAGCATCTAGGGAGACGAAGGGGTTCATCCAAAACTCTCTTCACTGAATATTACATTGTATATATAAATATATTTGATGTTGAGTTCCTTAGCTTCTTCGTGTGTTTACTTTTATTTATTTATTGAATCCTTTTGGTGAAAATCCTGTCTCCACCACTGCGTATGAATATGACTCGAGCTTAATTTAGTCACTTTGCTGGCTATAGCTAAATGTTGGAAACAAATGAATAATACGAAAGTAAACCTGGATCTTGCGAAGAACTGAAAATAGTTTATTTTGTGTTTCTTTCAAACACGTAGGATATGTTTGGTGCTGGTACGGAGACAACATATACAACCTTAGAGTGGACAATGACAGCTTTTGAGGCATCCAAAAGCCATGGAAAATTTGCAGAAGGAGGTGAGACAAGTTGCCTGAGGGAAACCAGAGATAACAGAGGAGGATTTAGGAAACCTGCACTACTTGACAGCTGTAATAAAAGAGAGCCTCAGGCTTCATCCCCCTGCACCATTACTAGTCCCTCGAGAATCAAGACAAGATGTAAAACTAAAGGGATATCATATAGCAGCTGGAACACAAGCCATTGTGAATGTTTGGGCAATCGGAAGAGATCCGTTGCTGTGGGAAAATCCAGATGAGTTCCGACCAGAAAGGTTCTTGAATAGTGCTATAGATTTCAAAGGATTACACTGGAGTTAATTTCATTTGGGGCTGGGCGGAGGGGCTGCCCTGGAAGTACTTTTGCTATTGCAGTAAATGAGATAGCATTAGCAAGACTTGTGCACAAGTTCGATTTTGCATTACCAGACGGGATAAAAGGAGAAGATTTGGATATGACTGAAGCCCCTGCTGGCCTCACTGTTTACAGAAAATCTCTTTTGCTTGCAGTGGCTACCCCATGCTCTTGCTAAGAGTTACGTATGTGTATATGTTGTATCAATTATGAGACTATTTGATTGGTTGATTATTTTAATTTCAAAACTTTCAGGTTATTTAATTAGTTTAACGGATAGTCTTAATGCTAACATCACAATGATCCTTACTGTTTAGATGCATCACTATAATGTTGGTAATATATCAACTGATAAAGCAAAAAAAGTAATCAAAGGAAGTACATACAAAAATTATCTGAAGCCGATTAAGGTGTTTATGCTGATTCTATGACTAAAAGCTATAAAGTATAAAACAACGAACTCCCAATAAGTTCATAGAAGATGAAAATATTAAATGAAAAGAATGGAAATAATAACTTTAATGAGCTCTATATGCTCAAATATATGTATAGATATACAGAAATAATAAAAACCCAGACAGCATAAAAATTAAGACGATGGTATACGTGATAAAACAGAAAATAGCACGTACCTTTCACACCAATTTTGATCAACCCAAAGCTTTAGTCATGTCTCACGAGAGTCTTCTTTCTCATCATGTGTAAGAATCTCGTTGAGTAAATACTCTGTGGATGAAATCACTTCACAGAGAAGTTAACCGTTGAGATTCGTTCGATGAACTCAACAACTAGACTGCCCTTGCTAATTACCTGATTAGTGTATATTGCTCCAGAGTAACTCATACTGCAGCCAAATTTCCCCAAAACGATACAGGCTTGTGGAAATCCCACAGGCTTCAACAATAACAACAACAACAACATATCCAGTATTATCCCACATTGTGGGGTTTGAGGCAGGTAGCGTGTACGCAAACATTACCTCTACCTTGTGAGGATAGAGAAACTGTTTCCAATAGACCCTCGGCTCAGGAAAGCATAAGCACTACATTAATGAAAATATAGACAAGAAGGGACAGTACCAAAAAGCCATATAAAAGCAGAATAAAACAACAAGACAGTAAATCCCACAGTCTTCCTAAGCTAAAAGTATTAACATCTCTTACACGAGTAACACTAGCATATAAGGTTATAAGACTGTTAAACTATTGAGAAATAAAATGTCTTGTAGACTTTTGGCAATGCTACTAGGCCAATTGCCTATACAATGTAAAGAAGAAACAAATAATAATTCTCTGTACTAACTAACGACAATTTAACCCATCAATACTACTACAATGGGATATAGCAAATATGAAGCACATTCTTGAAGTGACGGCTGGTCAATGAGAGTTTGCAGGACGCAGAAAAAATGAGGAAGATGATATACCTTGTATTTTCTATTTCTTTCACTCTGGAACTTAACATGTTTCCGATGAACATATATAGCATCAGCATGCATTACTGGCACCATTGATTGACATTAAAAAGCAAAAAACAAAATTATTAAAAACAAAAAAAAGATGTTTAAGAAACTACATGATATGCCATGTTATATTAACTGGTGCACCAGATGCAGAATTATACGTATTCGGATCATAAAGCTCGTTGTTGTGAGATACTGAGATATTCTACTCGAGTTGGTTAGATTAGCCATAGAAGGACTGTCGGGGATACTAGCTTTGTGTCTAGATCTCTTAGAAAATGGCATCACAAATTTTAACGTGTCCATTAGAAAGCATGGCAACACAAACTCTCACCTACTAGGAAATATATTCTCCTCTAGCTCATAGGTTTATAAATAGCAATTAGGAGAGTTAGTTAATGCCATCTTTCACGATTTTGAGCTCATTCCTTTTGGGGGCTGTTAGACGTATGTGTCCTTCCACTGTGTTTCTGACATCCTATTTTGTTCCAGTATTACCGTAGTACAACATCCTTCAAGATTTACGACAGAGAAAAGCAGACGAACAGGTCTGTGTCAAATAAAGTGAATTTATAGGCTGATCAAGACAATTGAGCAGCCCCATGTTACTTTGCACCTCGATATGATTAGAGCAAGTACCTCATTATCAGGCAAGCGATTAATTGATGGAAAGGCTTGGTACCTTTCAAAAGTGAAAAAATGGAGAGAAGGAAATAAGTGGCAGAGAGAAAAAAGAAAGAGGAAAAAGAAGCTGGAAGGGGAAAGGGTGTTTCAAGTTTACTTCCTAATGTGCTGCTGGTACAATTACTCATATTGCTTGCATACATGAAACAGATTACAGGACCTTAAGAAAAATTATAGGGAGTCAAGTATAGGTCAAGATGTGAAGAATAAGAAATTCTTGTCGTCTAAATTTTTAATTTTTAAAACTTAATTCTTTTCCTTCTCTTGTTGACATTCTCTGCTTTCCAAATAATCTCTCTATACCTACCTAACAAAATTGATCACAATATCATGGGCTAGCATGCAGATGGAATTTCAGGTTCTTTTCTCAGCTAATCTAATAGGAGGAGGAAACTTAATACCAGGCCAAAAGATAATGTAGACAATTAAATTAGACATACAATAGACACATCTGCTCAAGTATGACCATGCTTAACCAATAGAAAAGTTGTGATTATCATTACCAAGATCATCAGGAATCTTGCATTTCATCAGATTCAAATTTAATTAGCTATTGAATGAACATGATACTTCAACAACGAAGTTCAAATAAATGTTGTCTGAATTACCTGTATCAGTTGCACCAGTAACGAGAAGAAGCCTTCACACTATATCCTCCCCCAGCAGTATTACTTAGTCCCAAGAAATCCAGACTTTTTTTTTTGAATAATGGTGGTGTGCGGGCCAGCTTGAACGTAACTCGACTATTCCACCGGATAACTGTATCACCCACTATTACAGGTACCAGGTAACTTTGGCCACCAAGGTTTAGGCAGATGGGAAAAGAATCACCTAATATTTTTGGTCTATGCTAGGGGTGGCAATTTGAGTCCAAACCCATTTGACCCTCCCAAGGTTGGGCTGGTTATTGACTCGCTCATTTGTTGAACTCACTTCATCCTGACCTAACATATTTCAGTGTATTTAAAATTGGGCTGATTTTCAACCAAATTGATATATGAGTAATTATGTTAAAATAACTTTAAAATAATTTTGTTTTGTTGGATATGTTATATATGACCATAACAAAAAAATAGTCTTATTTGATAATTAAACAATTCATAAGAAAATAATACGCATTAATTAAAGTTTGGTAAAAGTTGAACGGGTTGGGCTGTGACCCAAATTTTAGCCCAACTTGATCCAACTCATCTCAGCCGAAGTTACTTTTGGGCAGGTCATACATTAATTAAAGCTTGGTAAAAGTTGGGCGGGTTGGGCTATGACCCAAATTTTAGCCCAACTTGATCCAACCCATCTCAGCCCAAGTTACTTTTGGGCGGGTCATTTATTGACTCAACCCATTTTGACCCGCCCAAAATCAGCCCAACCCGCCCATTCTACACCCCTAGTCTCTCCTACGATTTGAATACTGGTTTTCACCCACTTCTATGACCGCCACGCCCTTGGATGCAAAAGCCACAGAGATGATTTAGGCAATGCCTGTATAATAGGGAGCAATCTAGAATCACAGGAAAACATTTAAAGATTCATGGGTATCACCATCAAATTTCTGATGAGTGTGATGACACAAAACAAGACAAGACACAACTCATCACAATTTTGAATAAAGTAGATGAACAATTCAAGATAATGAGGCTTACATGTAGGAGGACCTTAGGAGAAAACTTGGTTGATTCGTTACCTAATCAAGAAAATAAAGTCGGTAGGTAAAGAAACAGCTCAAAGAGTATATAATTGTGTGGAGTCCTGGACCCTTCAATTTGCATTGCTTTCATAATCATGATGTATGAACATGGGTACTGCATAAACCTGGCATGCCAAGCCGCAAATTTGTAAATATAGGACAACTCATACTTAATATTCAAACCTGGATCTAGCTATATTAATGCAAATTAAGGATCATCAACCATTGAAATCTATTCACATTACACAAATTAATAAGGCAATCACTGCATTGTGTCCTACATGAGAAGACCTCATTTAAAAAATGCTTCAGCGAAATACAAGGCATTTAAAGGTTGGGGCAGGAGCCCAGGCCCTGAGACACTCCTGCCAATGGATTTTCATCTCAGTTCTCTAGCTTCAGAAAAGGATGCTAGGAAAGCCGTTTAACTCATTACTGAATTCAGAAAACAAAATCATTTCATTATGGCTGCAAGGCGCGGAACACGCGTAACTTCAAGCTCCAACTAAGGATCTCAGTGATTCCTCAACTCCTGAAGATATTGTCCTACTTTCTGTGCTCCAATAAGCAGGGCATCAGCAGCAAGAACGACTCCAACCTGTAACAGAAAGCATTAGTTCACTAAAGAACCAGAATATTGTCCTATTCAAAAAGGGAAGAGAACCAAGTACCAATCGGGCAGAAAAAGTCAATCGGTAACCCCAACCTTCTTTAGCAGCAGCATCTCTCTGTTGGTCAGTCCAACTGACAATATCCAAAGAATTGTAAGTGATTACAAAGAAAACCACTTTATGACAAAAGTTAATGGGACATGCGGACTACAGGTCTATTAATACAAGTCTGTGATCTAAGCTTTTCTCCCAAGCACCAACTCATTATGATAAAGAGAGCTTGTAATTTTTGATAAATAATCAAGTAGAATATGTGGTGAATACTTCTTAATGAGAGGCAATCTATTGGATGTTTGTTTGGCATGAGTAACCTACGAGCCCTTACTTCAGGTATGTGCTAACACTATAGCTAGTGAAATCCTTTGAATCATAGAAATGGCGACACATTCGTAAAGAGAGATAATATTCCTTTCACTCTAGAAGGCTAGCTCAAATGAACAATCAGAAAAAGCATCTCCAATAGTAAAGTAGCAACATAGTGGATGAGTATGCTAAACTACACTGCATTGTGCTATTTATTCAAAGTGATAGAAAGAACTTGTGATATACAGGTGCAGTGCTTAATTGATGGCATCATCTGTGGTTACATGACATGAGATTGTACTTTAAAAACAGATAAGGATAACATACAGCTGTTTTACATCAAAATTTTGACACCAGAAGTAAGAAGTCATTATCAGATATGAAGGGATCTAGAAGTACAGGCACGAGCATGAAATAATTACCCGAGGAACTCTGAAAGCCCACCAATTCCTGCGAACTTAAATGGTTGAGGACCTTCTCTTTCAAGATCCTGATCCAAAATGTATTTAAATATATGAACTTGTATTCTGGAAAGATGAACATATATTAAAGTAAAAAAGACGTAAGTAAGATTAATTTGAAACCTCTTCTTCAGCAGCTTCTAAACCACCTTGAACCCAGAAAATGTTGTTGTAACCAGCATTATATAGCACCTCACAAGCCGCAATGGACCTGCCTGATGCAACGGGTTACGCACGATTAATAAGGAACACAAATCAGCAGATTTGTCATGAACATAAGGATCTTTCAGTGCCTACTAATCTGTCTGACTATGGACCTACTACCAGCACGAGACGCTTACTACCTCAGAAACTGACACTCTGCCAGTTAGATCTATACGCACTCCTCGATTGCTCCTTTTAATGTGGAAGAAAGCAGTCAAGTGTTACGCTACAAAGGATTCAATTTATGATACATATATTGAATCGTCATATTCGACACCATTGAAAATTCCAGATCTCATAATTCAGATTGAATTGTAAACTTGGGACACCATGGAGATACATGAACATCCACTCCCTTTGCAACAGTAGTGTACTGACTGATTTCACCTAGATTCTTCCCGAGCTACTTGTATTCAGCGGAGTGCAAAGTTTTACTTTATAGAAGAGAATCTGAAATGTGGTTAATAGACAGATAAATTCACCTCAATCCCTTCTGGCATGCCACAATGAGATCTGTATCTTTGGCAAATTTCTTTTCAACATTTGATAAGAATTGTCTGTAAAGGATATTATTTTATTCTTTATAATCAAAATAAGGAACTGAAACAAAGAACAAATGTACGAGTTAAAATAAAAGGAGTTGTTTATAGCATACTTGTTGAAAGAGAGAGAAGGCACGCCACTCCACCAACCTCCTATTGTGTAGAAGATACATGAATTAGTGATCAGAACCTTACAGAATGCACTATGACAGTCAAAAAGACGTTTATTTATTTAATTACAAATTTATATGTAAGTGTATCAAACACAACCAATCTGAGATATATTAAGTCAACCATATAAATAAAAGAGATCACGGTGGTATATTTCTCTTGTGAAAGAAATTTTTCTGTCACTATTTTCAAAACAACTCGAGATTGTTCCATTGTTATACGAACTAGAAAAGGATTTTTGTTGCACGGGTACTCCAAAGAGGTTTTCACACATATGCTTTTTGCAATAGTTTGAAAAAGATCAAATTTTGTAAGTAAAATGTCAAACAAAAGATTAACAATCTGAACAGTCAAATTTCGTACGCCAAATTGTGATTATATCAAACTGAAGATCTGTCATTTGCAGTTCATAGAGGGTTTACTGTTGCACAATAAGAAGCAAAGCAATCCTCACTAAGGAATACAATGAAGAAAGAAAGAGAAGGGATGAGGTCCGCACTTGTGACGTACCACACATAGATAATTATACATCACACATAAGCTGTATGTCTTTGTGTCTCATCAAGTAACTACAAAGATAAAAATATAGTAAAAATGTATCTTCTGCGTATCATAAGGAAAGTTTGTTACCCAGCAAAAAGTTTGTTGCTTTCCGGGAAAGAATACCAAATTCTAAACTAGTATCAACATCAAAAATTGGAATCCAGGTGGAGCCTTTTACCCAGGCCTGCAAAACAGTTGAGAAAATCATGATAACTAGGGCAATAAAATATCACAATCATTTAAGCAGGAAAGTATTTGGCTTTTAATCTAATTCATATCCCAAAAGGCATGAACCTAGGGTTTAAGAGGAAATTTTTTCAACAAAATTTGGGCGTTCACACATCACAAACTTTAATAAGCTTAGACGATGCACTTGAACCATCGCAAGGAGCTTTGAAAGAAGAAAAGCCACTGACATGCAGAGTTCAGCAAAGACTGGCACAATTATTAAATGAGAATTGTGTAAAGCATGTAAAGTGAAATAACAGGAAGCTGGAAGGGAAACAATGCTGAGCCATTTAGCATTTGCCTCGTAATGTGGATAGTAGAGAGAAGTGATTTTTGAAGGAAAGTTGAATCCACCTTCTTTCGCTCCATAGAGGGACGAACATCAAGCAGCGTTTTGTTTGAGAGTTGAATTGCATAACCAGCTTCCCTTGGGGTAAGAACTTTAACTTTCCCATCTCTGATCTAGAACAAAAAGGGAACACAGATGTTATTCTCATAGTATAACATTGAAGAACTTAATAAAGGATAAATCATGGCTTAAGATGTTTCCATACAGCACAAATTAGTTGTTTACGCGACTTATAATTTCTAACAAGTTGAAACTGTGATATAACTCATCACCTAGGAGGGGCTTGGAAGACATTCTTTAATTGCAATAACAAACTCTGATCTTGCCTAAAAAGAAGGCCAAATCAAACATTGTTGCAACTATGTATGCAGTAACTTATCCACTTCCTCTAGGTTGGCAGTTAATTGGAAAAGAAGTTCCTAGGAGAACAAAACATGTTCATAGTCCCCACTTTCATTTTTGACACCTGAATCCAAAGAAGGGCATCCATGCTATTCTTAGAGCTAGCAAATTACTCTAAAAACATGAAACAACCACAAACAACGGACTGAACCATGGGAAATTCAAAGAGTAAGATATACTTTAGTGGTTTTGCTTTTTTATGTTCTTTTTAGGGACACATAACCATCCCCTGTAGTTTTCCGATCCATCCCTAACTCCTTCACAGATTATCTTTAACGTTGCTATCATTTTTATCCGAAAAGTGAACTAAGAAACGCTTTTATTTTTAATCTTTCCCCACTACGTTCTCTGCCATCTCATTCTTCTTCTATGGCAACTGAAATAAACCTAAGCTACTTCTTTTATGTAGAAACAAACCTGACGCCATACTTTTTTCATTGTCATTCTTTTCTTTGTTTTCGTCCTTGACTCTTATATCTAACAGTAGCTACAAAGTCCACTAACAATATTTCTTTTGATAGGAACTGCAAGGGGGAGAAAGAAAAAAAAAATTGCAAATAAGAAAAGGAAACCCAGACAACTTAGGAGCCTCGCACGCACTACATTAGCCTGAGACCAGAAAAACTTTATCCGCATTTCCCTTGGCAGTAATTTGAAAAACAATTTACTACATATAGGGGATGTCCGGGTTCAATCGTGGAATTCACAAATGGAAAATTATGAATATTGCATTAAACCACAATGTAAAAGATTAATCCATTTAAAAGCATTGCTATTTAATAGTATTGATTGGTAACCTAAACAAATGGTAAATAACAAGTGAAACACTTATAGTGTAAAAATTCATCCCACTGTAGTGTATATAACTTAAATTGCAAGCCGGCAGTAATTTCATCCTATTCCATAGAAATTAACCCTTAATTTTTCATCTACCTCCATCTAACTGTCTGATCATAAGTACCAAAAGAATTGTAATACTAGTCTGAGAAAAATACCAGAGCGTCCCATCTCTTTTTAGCAGCAGCCATATCTTTCATTTGCTTCAACTCATATTCTTCTTGCATCCTTATAATGCCACTTCTATACTGAACCAAACCAAACATACCCCAATTCATAAATCTCAACTAGCAATAAGTACATGGTACGCAAACGAAATGAACAAAAAAACCGCACCAACAAGATACACGAACCTTTGTGGTTGCACCGAATTTTAGAGAAGATGGAACTGGAGAGCTAAGAAAATGGATTGAACCGACATGTTGACACCTATGTTCTTTTTGACATGTTCTAAGAGCACTGAGGGGTAGGAGCCCATGAGCTAGAGCTTCCATTGTTGAGAGCAGAGAGAAATAGAGAAGATTTGAGTAGCTTATCCACTCTTTTCTTGATTCTTGTACTCGACTTACCCGCGGTTTGTCGGGTACTCCCTTTATTCCAAAAGGATTTAGGCTTATATGTGCTTCCAATGGATAAAATTTTCAAATTAAAGAGTAGTGGAGAACTTAATTTTTTTCTTAATGTACTTAATTTTGAGCAGCGGTAGAAGCAGATTTTTCTGCTGTGGGTCCCACAGGTAAAAATAGAAAATTAATTCAACAATATCTTTATCATTAACTTTTATTTACAAAAAACTATCAATTTCCTATTGTCCGACCCATAAGCAGAAAATTAACTATTCAAGCTAAAATATTATCACTAACTTTTATTTACAAAATGTGACGACCCGATAGGTTGTATTGAGTATTAGCCCTTATTTTTGTGTTTCGAGACCTCTATTAGCTTCATTTGATATATTTTTATTTGCGTGCACAATCCATGTTGTTTTCCAGAAAGTTTTTACGTAAAAATTTGAAGAAAAAGTAAATTTCGACTTAAAATGGCATTTGAGTTGACTATGATCGATATTTTGGGTAAACGACCCCAGATTGGTATTTTAGCGGTTCCGGAAGCTTCGTATTGTGATTTTGGATTTGGGTGTATGCTCAGAAATGAATTCGGAGGTCCCTAGATTGATTTGACTTGTTTTACTGAAAGTTAGCAATTTGAATATTTGAAAATTTTATAGGTTTGGCCGTAGGTTGACTTTATGGTTATCGGATTCGGATTTTGATTTTCGGACTTGGAATATATCCGTTTTGTTATTTGAAACTTTTCTGCAAAATTTGGTGCAATTCGGAGTTGGTTTGATACGATTCGGGCGCTTGGTTGTGATTCTAGAGGTTCTTGAGTTTTCTTTTGAAGTTCGTGTCCGATTTTGTAGTTCTATATGTTATTTTGATGTTTTAATTGCACGAGCGAGTTCGTATGATGTTTTAGACTTGTGTGCATGTTTGGTTTGGAGTCCGAGGAGCTCGGGTGAGTTTCGGATGTGTATCGGATGAGTTTTGGATAAATTGCAATAGCTAGTGTCCTTTCAGTTCTGGTGTTGATCTGCAGATCTCGCATTTGTGAGGTTTGGCTCGCAAATGCGAGCCTCGCTTTTGCGAACATGAATTCGCATTTGTGAGCAGGGGCCTGGGCTGGGTGACCTCGCATTTGTGAGAAAATGGGAACTGGCTAGGGCCGCTTTCGCGATCATCTTGGTCGCATTTGCGACCCTTGGTAACTTAGGATAGCTTCGCATTTGCGAAGCTTTAGGCGCTTTCCGATGGGGACACCTTCGCATTTGCGATCAATTTGTCGCAATTGCGACTTCTAGGCTTCTGTTACGATCAAAATCCGTAATAGGTCGAGACTGCACCTAACGCCGCCGTTAGGAAAACCCATAAGTGTAACTACTATTTATTTACCCCTCTTTAACAAATTGATACGGAAGTTAAACTAGATTTATGCAACGGTGACAAGTCTTTTTAAACAAAATGCCAACATAATAAGTACACTCTGCAATGATAGAAATGACGAGTACAGTAGTACATGAAAGCTACAAATCCCCAAAACCCGGCGTCACAAATACATGAGGAAATCTAGGGAATACACAAAACTACTAAAACTAGTGTCTGAAAGTAATAGACAGGAATGATAAATAAGGTAGAAGGAGACTCTGTTGTTGCAGATCGAGGCAACGCAAGCAGCTCATCACTAAGTCTCCATAGAGGATCGGCTACGCGCCCGCGTGACCACTGGCAAAACCTGTCTCAGTTACTGCACATTAGTGCAGAAGTGTAGCGTGAGTATGAAAAACAACGCGTACCAGTAAGTATCTAGTCTAATCTCGAAGAAGTAGTGACGAGGGGTCGACTTGACACTTACTAGAGGTCAATAACAATAATATAAGTGCATAAAATAGGCATGGAGAGTATATAATAAGTATCAATGAAACAAATAAGAGCAACCACAATAAATAAGATCAGGAGCCTCTATCACATTCCAACATCCCATAACTGGCCATGAAGGTGCTAACACAATTGTACTCATACCAAAACCCATTTCGATTATTAAGCACGAAACTGGCGAGGCGAACGACCCGATCCCATAAGAATAGTGGTACTCAGTGCTGCCGAGGCGAACGACCCGATCCCATAAGAATAGTGTTACCATCATACTGCCGAGGCGAACGGCCCGATCCCATAAGAGTGGTGTTATTATACTACCGAGGTGAACGGCCCGACCCCATAAGAGTGGTGTTATCATACTACCTAAGCGAACAGCTCGATCCCATTAGAGTAGAGAAATTTACCTCGCTCGCGGAAGTACTTGCGAGGCGAGAAGACATGGATTTTCACTGTTTATTAAGTATTCCCCAATTTTCTGAAATAAGAAGGCTAAGTCGTTAATTGCAAATTTAAATCCCTAGTCTCAGCCCTAATCAAGACAATTAATATGCATGATAAATACGACAGTACAATTAAAACCATGATGTGAATCTAAGTCTACCCGGACATATCATGGAATATAGCAATGCACGGATTCTCTTCACCTCGTGCATACGTAGCTACTCACACAAGTAACACACAACAATAATACGCCTAAGGGAATGAGTTCCCTCTTACAAGGTTAGGCAAGAGACTTACCTCGGTCCCAAGTCTTCAATCCGGCTCTCCAACCTCACTAGAACCCTTCAAACGAAGACTCCGAAACTAATCAAAAGTCATATAAACTAGTAAATATATGCTCAAGGTCCATATTTTAGCTTTTATAGTAGTTACGCAACTCAATTTGGAAGATTAATGAAATTCACCCCGGGGCCCATGTGCCCGGATTTCAGAAACTTTTTGAATATCTTTGTTACCCATGAACACCTGAACTCAAATATATAATTTATTTCCATTTCCATTACCAAATTCGTGATCAAATTCCAAATTTACCAAAACCCTAGGTTCTTCAACAAACCCACAAGTTTTCACAATTTTCTATGTTTAATCAACCTAAAATCTGCATAATTAACTTTAAAATGGGTGGGAGTTACTTACCTTAGGATATTGATGAGAATCCCGCTCAAACGCGCTCTCAAAATCGACCAAGACGAAATGAAATGTGAGGAAAAATGGCCTAAATCTCGGATTAAAAGGCCTCACTGCCCAGCGATTTCCGCTTCTAGGGACCTTGGGTCACACCTGCGATGCCACACCTGCAGAAAATCCATCGCAGGTGAGGTTCTCACCAAGCTTGGCCAAGTACGCATTTGCAGAGAAGCATGCACACCTGCGCATCCGCTTCTGCAGATCTGCGCACTCGCACCTGCGGAGAAACTCCCGCCCCTGCAACCCCAAGACTTCTTAGCCTAGCCCGCACCTGCGACCGCTTTCCTCGCAGGTGCGGTAAACACTCCACTTCTGCAACCACTGGCCAGCCTACTCCAGGCCGCTTCTGTGATTGATGGGCCGCTTCTGCGAGCTCACACCTGCAGCCAATTTCACGCAGGTGCGAACACACCAGACTTGAAGCCACCAACAGTCCTCCATGCCCAAAACCGAGTTCGATTCCAATCTGTTTCGCATCCGGGGCGCTCGGGACCCCATCCAATTAAACTCACGCATCCAACAACATAATACGGACTCGACCGCGCAATCAAAACACCAAAATAACATCTAGAATTATGAATCGGACGCAAAACGCATGAAGTCAACATGAAACTCAAAAACTTTTAAAAAAACTTCCATGCATCCGATTCCTATCAAATCAACTCGGAATGATGTCAAATTTTGCATGCAAGTTATAAATCACCATACGGGAGTATTCCCAGGATCAGAATCCCAAACGGACCTCGATAACGCCAAAGTCTACTCCAAACTAAACTTAAAGAACCTAAAAAACCTTCAATGCACCAACTTTCAATATTAAGCGCCGAAACGCACTCGGGACATCCGAAACCCGATCCGAACACACGCCCAAGTCCAAAATCATCATATGAACCTATTGGGATCGTCAAATCCCGGTTCCGAGGTCGTTTACTCAAAACGTTGACTCAAGTCAAGCTTAACCACTATAGGCTACTATTAAGGAATTAAGTGTTCCGATTTCAATCCGAACCCTTCCAAACCTAAACCAACAACCCCCTACAGGTCATAAAATAGTAAAAGCACATACGTGGAGTCTTAATTAGAGGAACGGGGATCTAGAAAGCAAAACGATCAGTCGGGTTGTCACATTCTCCACCTCTTAAGCAAACATTCATCCTCGAACGGGTCTAGAATCATACCTGGAGTGCTGGAAAGGTGCGGATATCTGCTCCTCATGTCCTCCTTGGCCTCCTAAGTCGCTTCCTCGACTGGTTGACCCATCCGCTGGACATTCACCTCAGCAATCTTTTTGGACCTCAACTGGCGAACCTGCTTGTCAACAATGGCAACTAGTTCCTCTTCATAACCCAAACTCTAATCTAGCTGAACCGTGTTGTAATCTAGCACGTACGACCTGTCGGCATGATACCTCTGGAGCATAGACACATGGAAGACCGAATGAATTCACGATAGACTAGGAGGCAAAGCAAGATCATAAGCAACCTGCCCAACTCGCCTCAACAACTCAAATGGGCCAATAAACCTTAGGCTCAACTTGCCCTTCTTCCCGAACATCATGATTCCCTTCATCGGCGAAACTTTCAAGAGAACCTTCTCGCCCACCATAAATGATAAATCACGCGCCTTCTGATCCATGTAACTCTTCTGTCTGGATGTGCTGTGCGAAGTTGCTCCTGAATCAACTTTACCTTTTCCAAGGCATCCTTGACTAAATCAGTACCGTATAACTTAGCCTCGCCGGGCTCAAACCATCCGATGGGTGAACGGCATTGCCTACCTTATAAAGCCTCAAATGGAGATATATCGATGATGGACTGATAACTTTTGTCGTAAGCAAATTCGGCCAAGGGCAAGAATCTATCCCACTGACCCCTGAAGTCAATAACACATGCTCTGAGCATATCCTCTAGCATCTGAATTGTCTGCTCTGATTGCTCGGCGGTCTGCAGATAAAAAGCTTTGTTGAGCTCTACTCGGGTACCCAACTAACTCTATACTACCCTCCAGAAATACAAAGTAAACTGAGAGCCTCTATTTGATATGATGGAAACAGGCACACCATTCAACCGCAATCTCCTGAATGTAAATCTGGGCCAACCTCTCTGAAGAGTAAGTAGTCACCACGGGAATAAAATGTGCCGAATTGGTCAACCTATCGACAATGACCTAAATGGCACAGTATAAGAAGAAAGCAAGGGACTCCGTGAAAGCAAGCTTAATCATAGGTAGGAAACCACAGTATAAAGAACAAAGCAAGAGACTCGAGGAAAGCAAGCTTAATCATAGGTAAGAAAGTTTTCCTACAAAAAGGGGGCTGGCTCTTGCCAAGCTACACCAAGGGGCTGGCTCTTGGCAAGCCGTCCCTGAATGGGTTGTTGAAGCCAACCCCTTTTGTAGGAAAACTTTTGTGACTATAAACAAATTAACTGTTTGTGTAGCTTGGCAAGCCGTCCCTTATGGGTTGTTGAAGTTAGCCCTTTTTTTTATAGGGAAACTTTCGTACCTATGATTAAGCTTGCTTTCCTCAAGTCTCTTGCTTTGTTCTTTATACTGTGGTTTCATCTGATGCAGAACTCTTTTAGAACATACAAAGCATCATGGAAGAACATGACTGGTGCCAAACTTTCGACAAAAATGGATCAAAAACTTGGTGGTTCAAATGCCCCTTTACGGGACACTGCCCTTGGGATCTTGATTGCAACTGTCAAGACTGTTTAGATGATCCAAATGGAGAATACTATGGAGAAAAAGTTAAGCCTCAAGAAAACCAAACCAAAATCCAAGAAAAAGGGAAAAACTACTGAAAAATAATTCCGAGCCAGATATGAAAATAAAGACCCTTCAATTGGCTCATTAAGCCGCCCAGGAAAATATGAATTTCTTGTTAGTCCTTCATGGCGAGACGATGTTTGCTCCATCTTTTTCTCAATTGTTTCCACCTTACTCATCATTTTGTTTTGTGTATGAGCCACGTTCCTTATGGTGTTGCCAATGTTGGTTAGAACTTTGTTTTGGCAGATGGAGTTTTCGGATTGCCAGTTTATTATTGCCTCGATGTCACTTGTTGGGGGGTTTTCTCCAGTAGGCAGCACGGCGTTTTTCTTAGGAATTTTTGGAGCATGGCTAATTCCCTCTTTTTCAAAAGGTTGTAGTGAAGGAAAATCGTGGGTATGGCTGGAGCTTGAAGAGCTTAACATGAATATCTGTGGTTGCGGGGGATTTTTGATTTTCGGAATTGGTGGAGTTTTAGGATCAGGTGGCTTTTTAGGTTGTGAGGTCTGGATTGGTGGTGAATCGGGTTTGGGTGTAGGTTCGTTATCCTCCCAACTTGGAGTGAATTTTTCTGGTAATTTTGGCCATTCCTGGGGTTGGTAACTAACAAGAAATTCATATTTCCCTGGGCGGCTCAATGAGCCAATTGAAGGGTCTTTATTTTCATATCTAGCTCGGAATTGTTTTGATTAAGCTTGCTTTCCTCGAGTCTCTTGCTTTGTTCTTTATATTGTGGTTTCCTACCTATGATTAAGCTTGCTTTCAGGAGTCCCTTGCTTTCTTCTTATACTGTGGTATTAGAGGCAGCCCATCATTTCGGAGGGAGGAACAGTTTACTAAATATGTCTGAGTCGTTTCCATCTTCGTCTTCCTTAGCTAAAATGAATATGTCACTTGCTCTGGACAAAACCCTGTCCAAAAAATATGATTACCTTTACGAAGTAGATATCTTACCAGACGAACAAAAGGTGTCCTCCACCGAACTACCTCTTATAAATCCCTACTCAGCCTTCGCCAAAAAATCCTTTGCACCATGGACCCAAATACGTTCCCTTGCAACATAGACCAAAAGGAGTCAAAGAATATGTTGCTGCGTCAAAACTTGACCAGCATCCTATCCTCGCCACCAGAGAAGAACAATTTATCACCCTTCAAATCCCAGACGATTTTCCCAGGCAATGGAGAGAGCATGGGTTTACCCATATCCATTTTGGTGCTATCCGAATTGCTCTAACCTATCACGGAAGAAAAGGTCAGCCGGTGGTAGCTCGACTTTCTCTTCTCGATACTAGATATTTGGAGTACCAACATGCAAAATTGGGTACTGCTGAAGTCACCTTGAATGCCGGGACTGTTTTCATAACAATCTTTCCAAACTTCAACATGTCTCTCTATGATCCCTACTTAACCGAAGCTCTTAAAATCCAAGGAGCCCCTCAAGCCAAAGATTCCATACAAGCTACTCTTCACCACCAAATGGCATGGCGAGTCCAGAATCACGCCATGGATCTCTGTCTTCCAGGAGGAGAAAATGCTCTTCTCCTAAACATTGATGCCACTAAAGGAAATACCATGTGCACCCAAATACCCAGACAAATTTCAAAAGATGAACTTGTCAAAATTCTTCCTGATTCCTGGATCACAAATTATGAAAAGTTAAGAGAATCAGAGGAATCCCTACAATCTGGTGAACCAACCTTTACCAAAAGAAATGACAAAACTGTTTGCATAAGCTTCGACCATTCCCACCTCAAAAAACCCAATAAAACCATCTTTTCTTGCCAAATGATCCAACCCAAAGATACAATAGATACATACCCTGAATCTGATGCAGAACTCTTTTGGAACATACAGAGCATCATGGAAGAACATGACTGGTGCCGAACTTTCGACAAAAATGGATCAAAAACTTGGGGGTTCAAATGCCCCTTTACGGGACACAACCCTTGGGATCTTGATTGCAACTGTCAAGACTGTTTAGACGACCCAAATGGAGAATACTATGGAGAAAAGTTAATCCTTAACAAAACCAAACCAAAATCCAAGAAAAAGGGAAAAACTACTAAAAAACATTTCCGAGCCAGATATGAAAATAAAGACCCTTCAATTGGCTCATTGAGCCGCCCAGGGAAATATGAATTTCTTGTTAGTTACCAACCCCAGGAATGGCCAAAATTACCAGAAAAATTCACTCCAAGTTGGGAGGATAACGAACCTACACCCAAACCCGATTCACCACCAATCCAGACCTCACAACCTAAAAAACCACCTGATCCTAAAACTCCACCAATTCCGAAAGTCAAAAATCCCCCGCAACCACAGATATTCATGTTAAGCTCTTCAAGCTCCAGCCATACCCACGATTTTCCTTCACTACAACCTTTTGAAAAAGAGGGAATTAGTCATGCTCCAAAAATTCCCAAGAAAAACATAGTGCTGCCTACTGGAGAAAAACCCCCAACAAGTGACATCAAGGCAACAATAAACTGGCAATCCGAAAACTCCATCTGCCAAAACAAGGTACTGACCAGCATTGGCAACACCATAAGGAACGTGGCCCATACACAAAACAAAATGATGAGCAAGTAGAAACAATTGAGAAAAAGATGGAGCAAAAATCGTCTCGCCATAAAGGACTAATCAAAACGTTGGAACTAAGGTTGGCAAATTTACAATATGAGATTTGTCCGCCAGGAACTTCACTTTTCCACTTCTTCCAACAACAACAAAAAGAGACAGTTTCCATCAAAGAACAGATCCAGATCCTAAGAAATGACCACCTTAAGCCACAAAAAACCCCAGTTGTCACCTCAAAACCTACTTTTTCCCGATGTCTCCACAACCATATTCCCCACCTAAATTAGACAACACCTTTTCTAAGTTTCCATCTGCCTCACAAAATCCATTCTCCTTCACCCAACCCCCAAAAGAAGAACAGGAGTTTGATATTGCAAAATGGGTTTGGGAAAGAAAAGATGCAAGCAGCACAAAAACAAACCAAGAAAAGGCGAGACCAAGCAGAAAGCTCAAAAGGATCAAACCCAGAAAATCTAATGATCTCTAACCAGAAGGCTCCAGACCTCTATGTCTCCCAACCAAGATGCATATCAGAAGAAGAGACTCCATGGTCCGAATCCCTAAATTCATCAGAAAACGAATCAACGGAAGATAGCTCTCAATCAAGCAATGAATCCACGACGAACTCTTCCGAAGACGACAATCCCCCAATATTTGTAAATCAGCCAAGAGAGCCAGAAGTATCTGAGATAGATGACGAACAAGAAGGCATGACAAATAAACAAATCCAAGAAAAAAGATATGAACCCATGGCGTCCAAACCAGTTGGAACCGGCTTCCATACTTTCACCTTGGACGACATCAAGGTTTCACAATGGCTCAGAGAATCCAAGACTTCTATACCTGGATGGTGACCAAAAATTTGGCAGAACGAGAAAAGTATGCCATCCTGTCAGAACTCACTTCACGATTCTCAGGAATCCTCAGAGATTGGTGGAACTCACTTGCATTTCAAGACAAGAATATGTTTCTGACTTCCCAAGACTTTGCCTTCAACATCCGCATCCTACATGAAGTCTTATGCGGAGACACTGGCCAAAGACAGGAGAAAATGCGAAGACAACTCTTCGAGATGAAGTGTGTGTCATTCGACAGAAATGACATTGACAGACACTTTCAAAAAATGGCCAAGATACACTTTGAAATCGGCGGAGACATCAATCTGAAGCAAGCCTTTGTCTCGTCACTTCCAAACTGTTAGCAAGCCGAACCATGACCATCATTGAAGAAAAATTCCAGTCCATAACCATCCCACAAATTGATTACATAAGGCAGGCTATTTTCGTCACATTAGATGACATTTGTACAAAGCGCTCAGCCCTAAAGCAAATTATCCAGCACAATCCAACGCTTGACAAAGCATGCCGCAAAACTGATCTAATCACCAGATCAGGATGTTCCTGCAGCACGTCCAGACGACGGAAAGAATTCAGGAGATTCAGATGGCCAAGAATTCCAAATGGAAGTCCAAGATCCAAAAGGCGCACAAAATATTGCAGGCGCAGAAGGCCAGGAAATTTTCACAAGAAAGACAGATGCTTTATTTGCCACAAAATTGGACATTTTGCAAAAAATTATCCCCAATCAAGAAGATCTGTCAAACTCCTGGAAGAAATTGAAGATTACACTGGCATACATCTTGCAAAAGAGGAGGACCTTGAATCCATATTCTCTGTGGACGACGAACCCAATGAAGAAACCATATTCTCTCTAGATATCTATGAAGATCAAGGCAATGATCAGTACCAAATCTCAAAACCAGTAATCGAAGCTCGAGAAGAGACCAATGCTCTCACAGTCGTTCCTCAAATAGAACTCAAGGTCTACACATCCAAACGGGATAAACCAGCTCGAGTTATTGCATTCATCGACACCGGAGCTGCATCCTCACTCATAAATCCTGCTGTTCTCCCTGAAGATCAATGGGTGCCGCATTTCAAAGATTTCAACACTGCATCAAATGCAATCTTAACCACAACTGTCATTACAAAGCACCCGGTCACGAATGAGTTCTTCCCAGCATTGAAGTACATAACCAAGCTGCTAGGATCTGATGTGCCAGGAAAAGATCTTATTATTGGATTCGACATTTACAGGCAGCTTAAAGATCAACTCCAGATCAAGGCCAACGGAATAGCTTTTAAAAAGCAGTTCAGACCTTATTCTGAAATTCCAAGGCTATTCCAAATCACCGATGACGAACAGATCAAAGAGATTGAGCTGAATCTCATTGAACATTCACGTGCTGAATCCCACAAGGATTTCATGAACAAAGGGAAAAGCCCGTTATGGAAAAACCAAGAGTTTTTTATCAAGCTCCCTTTCAAGAAAAATGAAAACATCAATCCGACAAAAGCCAGTCATTCAGGCATGAATCCAGATCATCTTCAACTTGCAAAGAAAGAGTGCGAAGAACTTTTGGAATTTGATCTGATAGAGCCGTCGGATTCACAATGGGCATGCGAAGCATTTTATGTCAACAAAAGAGCTGAGCAGACAAGAGGAAAACTCAGGTTAGTTATTAATTACCAGCCGCTAAACCATTTCCTCCAAGATGATAAATTTCCCATACCAAATAAACTCACTCTTTTCTCCCACTTAGCCAAGGCCAAATATTTTTTAAAGTTTGATTTAAAATCTGGATTTTGGCAACTGGGAATCCACCCTGAAGACCGACCCAAAACAGGATTTTGCATCCCCGATCATCACTTCCAGTGGAAAGTCATGCCCTTCGGTTTGAAAACTGCACCCTCCTTGTTCCAAAAAGCCATGATAAAAATCTCCCAACCCATCCTCCATACCTCATTAGTTTACATTGATGATATCCTGTTATTTAGTGAGACATTGGACGAACATGTCAACCTGCTTCGTCAATTTGAGGCATTGGTAACAAAGTACGGGATCATGCTATCAGCAAAAAAGATGGTACTTGCTCAAAAGGAGATTGATTTTCTTGGAATGTATTTTGCCCGAGGTGAATACAGTCCAGGACTGCATATATATCAGGAACTACTTAAATTTTCGGATAGCAACCTCACAACAAAGCAGATCCTACAGTTCTTGGGTGTCATCAATTATGTTAGAGATTTCATCCCAAATATCTCTACATACATTTCACCACTCACAAAAATGCTCAAGAAAAATGCAACATCATGGGGAGAGAAACAGGATGAAGCAGTCAGAAAAATAAAGGAGATATGTAAAAATGTCAAGTCTCTCTACATCCCTTCAGATGGGAAGAAGATACTGCAAACTGATGCCAGCCATGAATATTGGAGTGCTGTTCTATTTGAAGAAAAAGATGGCCGACGAAAAATATGCGGATACGCCAGCGGAAAGTTTAAAGATTCCGAGCAACATTATCATTCCACCTTCAAGGAAATTCTTGCAATAAAGAATGGAATCAAGAAATTCAATTTCTTCCTTATCCATACAGAATTTCTAGTGGAAATGGATATGAAGGCTTTCCCAAAAATGATCCGGATAAATTCAAAAATTATCCCCAATCCTCAGATTCTCAGATGGGCTCAATGGTTTTCTCCATACAAGTTTTAAGTCAAGCCACATCTTTATGATTTCAAATACACCGGGAACATTAAAGCCAACGGATCATCCACCGGAACTTTTCAACCTTATGGATCCTTTTGATCCGTCGATTATTATGGAAAGAAGAACTTATTATGAGCTCCAAGTTTTCCGGCAATATGGAGGATCCATTCTCAAACCTTTTGGCGTCAATCAAGAATATCCATTCTGTCATATATTCATAGATCAAGCCAAGGATTTTCCACAAGAACTATTATGGTTTTTCTGGTACCTATGCCATCAGTATTACATTTTCATGGAATTCAAGTGCAACGTCTTCAATGATTTCAATACCATTGCACCAGCCCTTAGAATATTCTTATTATGGTTCAAGCCTAAAAGATATTGGATTAAATGTTTTTATGATTCCTACGCAGCAAAAGTATTCATGTTTCATAGGCCAGTAAAGATTACTAATGGAAAAGTCCAGGTGCCAGCAGAGGCGTCATTTTGGTGGAAATTTCCGGTGTCCATTTTATCAATGGAGGAAGAGTATAGCGAGGCACAAAGAATCATTTTCCAGCAAAATAGGTGCATCCCAAAAGAGATATGGCCAAAAGAATGGGCAAGCTGGAATTATACCAGTACCCATCCTCACTGGGAACGAGTCCGGAAAGCAGCAAAATAATATCAAATACCATATGAAGTCATCAGGGAAAAAATCACTAATGATGTTTCCAGATTAAGGCTACTGATTACATCTCCCAGTCCGAAGGGAAAGGAACATAGCAGTGAAGAACCGTTAAGTTCCAGACACTACTTCACATGGTCTTCGAAAAGATGCCTGGAAGCTAATTCTGTGATCGATAAAGGATAATTACCCTAATCCCTGCTAATCCCACCTTAATCCCCCATTACCTACTAAAAAAACCTCAAAAATATCCTACCCATGCTAAGACAAATTCCCACATCTTTCCATACTAGCCGGACCCTACTACTTGTTGTTTTCCCACCATAATCATCCAAAAACTCTCAAAACATATCCTACCCATGCCAAGACAAATTTCCACTTCTTTCCATACTATGCGGGCCCCATTTCACTTTGTTTTCACATGCCTTCACGCGCCTCCACATGCTTCTTCACATGCAACACAAGGCAGTCACATGACTTCACATGCTTTCACATGCCACACCATGTACATTTCACCCCATTCACATGCTTTCAAGTGTTTTTAGTGGTTTGCCTAAAGTCCTTCACATGCCAAGGAGGACCCACTTGTAGATAAGTTTGCCATGTAAGATAGGTTTG